>JAMKQA010023318.1:0-13530 GCA_024699735.1 Posidonia australis
TACCCGCATTTCTGGTTTTCGAAGACTTTTCTTTTTTATTGTTTTGCATGATTTTCATGTTTATGGTTTTTCTCGTCTTCCATAATAGACTAGGTGGCGACTCCTGCATTTTGCATTTTATTTTATTTTCCCGTCGTGATTTTGCCGACTTTTCGCATTTTCTTTGCGATCTCTCCGCCGGCATGGTTACAGTCTTAAGGGAAATAAGGGATATTAGATATTAGATATATATATTATATATTTATATAGTTAATGTAAAATTACAATAATAACTCTTATATAATGGGTAAACGAGTGACGAGTAGATGATAATCCTTACCTATACCGTATGAGAATACGGATAAAGCGAGTGATGGTAAATGGGTAACAAGGTAAAAATATGTTAACCCTTACCCATGTAAGAAGGCTTGCTGGTAAATACCCTCTCCATTTACAGGCTTATCTACACATCATCCTCTGCCACTGACAAGTTCCACTAAAGCTCTTTTGGCTATACTAGAATTACCTAGGACGTGTCTGCTAAACACTTTCTCAGCATTGACACATGGAAGATGCTGTGCACATTAGCTAACTCTGGAGGCAGGTCCAACTTGTATGCATCTCACCAACCCTTTTGATAATCTGATATGGCTCGATGTAGCAAGGGCTCAGCTTGCCTCTTTTCTCGAACCTCGCCACACCCTTGGTTGGTGACACTTTGAGGAAAATGAAGTCTCTTACCTGGAATTCCAAGGGCCTTCGCCCACGATCTGCGTAACTTTTCCGTCTACTTTGTGCAACAAGCAATCTCTTTTGGATCAGATCCACTTTGCCCTCGTACTGCTATACGATCTTTGGTCCCACTAACTACCACTCGCCTACCTCACTCTAGCAGGTGGGTGTCTTGCATTGTCTACCATACAGGGCCTCATATGGAGCCATCTTGATGTTGCCATGATAACTGTTGTTGTAAGCAATCTCTATAAGTGGCAGGTGATCTTCCCAGCTGCCTCCAAAATCTAAGGCACACGCCTGCAACATATCTTCTAGAGTCTGGATTGTCCTCTCTGTCTACCCATCTGTCTGGTGGTGGAAGGCCGTACTGAAATTTAGGACTATACCAAAAGTCTCCTACAATGCTCTCTAGAACCTCGAGATGAACCAAGTGTCTCTATCAGATACTATTGATACTGGGACCCCATGTGGCCTGACTATCTGGACCACGTACAATTTTGCTAGCTATGGCAAGGGAAGAGTCACTCTCATTGATAGAAAGTGTGTTAATTTAGTGAGCCAGACGACGATCACCCACATAGTGTCATTCTTTCTTTTTGTCTTAGGTAATCTAGTGATGAAGTTCATCATGTGCTCGTACTTTTAGACTAGAATGTCTACAGGCTGCAGAGTTTCTCTGGGCTTCTGATGCTCTATCTTTACCATCTAACAAGTTACTCACTGTGCCACATGTTTAGCTATTTCTCTCTTCATCCCAAGTCATCAAATTTTCACTTTAGATCTTTATACATCTTGGTGCTTCCTAGGTGAACTGAGTATCTAGACCGGTGGGCTTCATCTAGCAACCACTGCTTCACCTCGTCCATTCAAGGCATGTACAACCTCTGATCATATCTGAGCCTTCCGTCCACCCCAACTAAGAAATGAGGTGCTTCTCCCGCCTTTATTTTCTTCCACGTGCCCCTCACAAAGGGATCTAGCTACTGGGTCACCATTATAGCCTCTGCCATTTTTGGGCGAATAGAGAAGTTCGCCAATAGGGTCCTCACAGCTCCTTGAGACTGTCTTTGTGGTCTACACTCGACCAAATCTTGCATAAAGTGCCATTCCTTGATCATCATGTTGGCCACTACATGGGTGCGTCTGCGACTATGTTAGCTTTTCCTAAGTCGTATGACAAGCTGAAATCATAATCTTTGATGTACTCCATCCATCTCCTCTGTCTCAGGTTCAGATCTTTCTGCGAGAAAATATACTATAGCCTCTTGTGATCTGTGAAGACTTCAAATTGTTCATCGTACAGGTAATGCCTCCATATCTTTAGGGCGAACATTACTACAATCGTTTCTAAGTCATGGGTGGGGTAATTCTTCTTGTGATCCTTTAACTGTCGAGAGGCATAAGCTACCACCTTCCCATGCAGCATCAAGATATACCCCAACCCCGTTCCACAGGCATCGTTGTACACTATGAAACCTTCTCTTCTAGATGGCAGAGTTAGAATTGGGGTCGTGACTAGACGATTCTTCAACTTGGTGAAGCTCTCCTCATAACGCTGATCCCAAGCAAATGGAGCCTCCTTTCTAGTCAATCTAGTTAATAGGATTGTAATCTTGGAGAAATCTTGAAAACTTCTGATCAAGAAAACTTCTGATCTTTGTCACTATCTTCGATCTGGCCCAACTACTTACTACTTCCACCTTGGTTGGGTCAATCTTGATGCCTTCTCCTGAGATAATATGTCCAAGGAAGGCTACCTCCTCCAGTTAGAACTAAAACTTGGAGAACTTAGCGTACAATTGGTGCTGCCTCAATGTCTCAACATAGTCTTCAGGTGCATCTAGCGGGTCTCTATATCCAGAGAGTATATCAATACATCGTATACAAAAATTATGACGAACTATTCCAATTAGGGTTTGAAGACTTGGTTCATCAGGTCCATGAAAGCTGCTGGTGCATTTGTTAGCACAAATGGCATGACCAAAAACTCGTAGTGGCCATACTAGGTCCTGAAGGCTGTCTTATGCACATTTGTCTCCAAGATCCTGAGATGATGGTATCTAGACCTCAAATCTACCTTAAAGAATATTGATTCTCCCAGCAACTGATCAAATAGATCGTCCATCCTAGATAGCAGATACTTGTTCTTGATGGCGATCTAGTTCAGCATCCGTTAGTCAATGCACAACTGAAGTGAATCGTCCTTCTTTTTGACAAATAGTGTTGGTGCACCCCAAGGCGACCCACTTGGATGGATGAATCCCTTATCCTTCAATTCTTGTAGCTGACTATGGAGCTCTCTCAGTTCTACAACCATTTTGAATGGGGTCTTCAAGATAGGGCCCGACCTTGACACCAAATCGATCACAAATTCTACTTCTCTATGTGGCAACATCCCTAACAGTTCCTCTAGGAACACGTCTGGGTACTCTATGATGATTGGAATGTCTTGTACCTCGTACACTAGTGAGGAGGACACCATCACGCTGACTAGGTATCTCATGCATCCTTTGGTTAGATGGTGGTAGGCTTTGATGGCAAAAATCATGTTCTTAGGTTTTCCTGGCCTCATTCCTTGGATCATACACCATCCCTATCATTACTCAGTGTTGTGCCAACCAGTCTATCCCCAGAATGATGTCATACTCGTGCATGTTCATTAGAATAAGACTAGCCTAGAAATTGTTGTCTCTCATCTAGACATTGACTGATTGTAGGTACCTCAATGCTAGGCTAAGTTCTCCTAATGGAGTCACTACATCAAGCTAGAAAGCTAGCCAAGCTGGTCTGTCTCCAATCTCGACCGTAAACGACTCAAAGATGAAAGAAAAGGAGCTCCCTGAGTTGAATAGGACTCGAGCCATACGATTAGTCACAAAAAAGGATCCTAGTATTCACACACAACATAACCATCATTCTTATTACAGATAATAGTGCTGATTACATACGAGTCTATACTACAGCACACATATACATATCCATAATAGTAACAACCTTTACTGCTCCTTACATTCTACAATATCCCCTGAGGGACCAGCATCTGGAGTAGTAATAGAGAAAACTCTCCCTTTGGTAGGCTAGTGGGGCTCATCTCTGGTTGTCTCCTGAAGCATAGGGCAACTTTTCTGGAAATGCCTACTCTTCCCATAGTTGTAGCAGACCACATTACTTATTCCCTGGTGCTGGAATTTGCAATGTGCTGCTAGATGCCCCATCCTCTTACAGATGTTGCAAGGTTCTCTCTTTGCACTACTAGTGGAACTAACTTGGCTAGATCCAACACTACTCTTTCCAATAACACTGCACCCCTCCTCAGACTTAGAGCGCTCCTTTCTCTACTTTCCAATGCTTCCCGAACTTCCAGAGCTAGGTGTGCCAGAAGTAAATGATCACTGAGAAAACTTCTTCTACTTTCCCTTGGGTTACTCTTCCTGGAATAATCAGCACTCATCTTCATAGCGAGCTGTTAACTCCACTACGTCAGGCAGCGTTTGGCATCGAAAACCAAGGATTCACGATCTGAGTGTTGGGTGTAGTCCTTCCACGAACTTCTTTGCTCGTAGCTTCTCGACGATTATGGCCTGTGAGAACTGCTCCAGTCAGTGGAATTTTACCTCGTACTTAGCTATAGTCATGTTCCCTTGCCTCAGGTTTCAAATGTCTCTGTCTAACTTGTCCCTCTCGTGCTTGGGGGAAAATCTCTCGTAGAACACCTCCCAGAAGTCCTCCCAAGAAATAATCAGTAGGTCTTGGTTGAGAAAAACTTGTTGCGGTGTGTAGCCCTCCACCACTGGTCGGCATCACCCTTGAGGTGAAAGGTGTCTAATCGAACCTACTTCCTACCGAGTACTCCATGCCCTCTAGGATCTTCTCTACTTCTTGGAGCCAAGCCTTGCATTCTTTTAGCTTTCTGCGACCGTCCAGGGTTGGTGACGAAACTGTGTGATCCACGAATCACCCTAGGCCTCATCTTTGTGGCCGCCTTCGAGTGTCTGAAGAAGCCCTTGCATCATCTCGTTGAGCTCCTATCTCATCTTTGTCTAGGCACTCCCACTCTGCTCTATGCCAGACCCTGATACAGACGTCTTGCCTCGGCCTCGCCCTGTTCTTCTCGGCATCTTGTTGCCAAAACCTAAAACACAAAGATCAAGTGCAATTCTTTCTCTCCTTGTATAATCCTATGGAGCCATTAATTCGGACACCACTAAGCTAGTGCACTTAGTGCAATCAAGGCTCTGATATCACTTCTGTAACACCTCGTAACCAAAGGCGCAATAGACAATTCTAATCTAAGTCTGAATCTACTAACAAGAGCTGGTAACTAATTAAAACAAATTCTAACTACTAACTAGACTTGTGAATGGCTAGTGGCTTCCAAAAACACAAGCACAGGAGCTAGACTGTACCTAAGCCAAGCACTTGAAAACCAAATAAATAAAACACGTGTGATTGACTTCTACGTCATCCCAGTACGCACCCATAGAGAAACAACAAAAAACATTAATAAATCAAACGCCTAGGTTTTTCAAAACTTTCTTAAACTTTTTTGGAAATCTTATCACAAATTCTAATCTGGGTTCCCACTAGAACCAAAACTCTGAAATAATTTCTGATTAAAACTCTGATAATTTTCTTCAAGAAAATCTCAGAAAATCATGCTCTTTTTCAAATAATTTCTTTCAGTTCTAAATCTCATGCACTATTCTAATGCATTTCTGGAAAACTATTATGAGACTAGATTCTAGCCTAAATCACAAATCACAAATCTGGCTAAAACACAGGCTTGACTGGAACTAACCTTAAAACATTGGTCTCGTCTCAGCTAGAATCTGGCTAAAACACAAAAGTCAAAACTCAGTTCGATTCTAGCTTAAATCTATTTTTGGATCTCTAATATGAAAATCCCTTTCTTTTTCTCCTGGTGTCACCTTGATTAGGGGTGACCTGGCTACAAGCAGTTGAAAGAGGGGCCAACCTTAACCTCTTGCACTGCCACAGTAGAAGTTCCTATGCAAGTGTCCCATTGTCTCAACCAACAGCCTCTCTGTACTATGACCTCACATGTCTCAATTTGACAAGCCCGAGGCGTTCTTCCAACGCCCTTCTATATTCTTCTGGTGTTTAAGCCCTTTAATGATTTCACCCAGCCCATCGCGAGCTCTCAACTTACCTTACCAGGCCCATCACGAACTCTCGAGCTACTTCACCTAGCCTAACTAACACCAGCCCCTGGGTACCGGTCTCTTTCACCCGAGCACCAACTAAATCTCAGGAAACTTTTCTGAAAAACATGCATTTCTCTTTTCTAAACCTTTTTTCTAAATCTTTTCCCTTACAAGGAATCTCTTTTTGTAAAACCATTCTTTTTCTGAAAATATCTCTTCTACTAAGCTTTTCTTAAATCTCAAGAAATTCTTGCTAAACAACATGCCAAAAACACACAATTTAGACATTATTGACTTCCTTGAAAAATTCTCAAAACCTAGCTCTAGGGCTTGATTTGGCAGACCAAAATCTCTCAATATGCTAAATTGCCCCTCAAATCTGAATGTGGCCTAGGGTTCTGATTCGACAGATTGATATCTATTGGTTTGCCAAAATCCCCTATTTTGGCATTCCGAACTAAATCGATATGCCGAATCAGACGATTTCTGGAAACTGAGCTCAGCCCTAAAATCAGCCCTCTTGTTGGACAAGACCTTGGGCGGACCTATCTCTAGCACACCACAAATCATGCAAAAATCATATAATCTAGCATGCTAAGTTTCCTTTCTTTTGGGACAAATTTCAACTGAAAACATCAAGTGTATCTTGAGTTTTAAAAATTCAAAACCAAAGAACTCATTCTAAGATACTGTAGCATGCATCTAAAAAAATCAACATAATTTCTTGTAAAATTCTCTAGAATCACATTCATCCATGAATCTACTCAAATCTTCCCATTTCATACTCTCTACACTAAATCATGGAATATATCATGAATTGATGCTTAAATAGGAAAGAGGAAGAGGAAGGAGATGTGTACCCAAATGGCGATCTCTGACGATCCTCTCCTCATCGACGACCCCTCTCTCCTCATAGCATCCTTTAGGCTCTCTGAATCCTCCAGTGAGCTACTCTTCCAACGAAACCCACTCCTCTCTCCCTCTCTTCTTTGGTTTTCCCTCTCCTTTCTCTCGCTTTCCCTTTCTCTTCCTTGCCTCCCCGGATGATTGCCCTTGCCCTCCTCCAAATACTCCTCCCCACTGCTACTACTCTCAAGGTATGGCTCGTCATGGTAGGGGATGTGGAAGTATGGCCATGGCAGGGGATCAGGTGAGGCATGGTAGGAGAAAGAGAAGAAGAAAAGAAATAAGAAAATTAAATGGGTATTACTATGCACATTTTGAGTTGAGTTCCTCTAGGTCCCACTCACACACACATAGAACACAAGAGTCCAAATACCTCACAGTACAGAAAGAGCCAGAGATAATTATCCACAAAACTGAGAGAGCTCAACCCAAATCTAAACTATTAATCTAATTATCCATATTACACACATAATTTACATTAATTACATTTATCTGGATAATTTGACTACAAATATTACAAATTCTAAAAGACAAATGTTATTTATCCTAGGCTTGGTGGTGGAGGTGGAGGATATCCATGAAGATATTTCATTATCTCCGAATGGTAGGAATCCATCTTCTCTTGATAGGAGTTTATCTTTTCGCTAAGTCAAACCATTTGATTAGTATGATCTTGCATTTTCTAATTTGACTTGAGGGTATGTGATTCAAAATGTGCAGTGAGTCAATTTACTTCTTCTATAAATTTTTCTTGCCACTCACATGAAGATTTAACGATGATTTTCTTCTTGACTTTGCTTGATGGTGATGATGTCAAACCGGAGAGTCTTACTTTGTTCCTTAAGCTCAGAGTCATCCTCATCTTCAAAACTTTCTTTTTCTTCAACCATTGGAGTATTAGATGATGATGATTTCATACTTTTAAGTCTTTTGAATCTTTTTCCAAAGCTTGTTCCATCTTATCAATGGTGACATTGTCTAAGGGTTGAGATTTTATGGGGAGTGATGGTTCATGTGCTAAAGGGACACTATAATGTTCAAAGAGATATGTCAGCAAAGGTCCATAAAACTACTTGGCCTTAACATGCTCCATACAATGGATCATGACCCTAGATTAGTTGATAGGTAGTTTCTTAGTGATGGTGTATACGCCCTTACAAGCTAACTCACTAAGTTCATCAAAATGGCCTTTCTTTTGAACTATATTTGCTTGCTACATTATAGGCAATGATTCTAGATTGTTTGGTTAGTTGATTTAGCTTATTAGGGTTAAATGTAATCTTTTTATTTAAGGAAATTGTTTTGTTGATATCTAGATAAGACCATCCTAATTCCTCAAAGGTTAATGTGATGTCTAACTTTGTGGAAGGAATTTTCAATAGTTGGCCGTTAAGGATTTCATTGAAAGGTAATTCTATTCCTAATAAGAACGATTCACAAGTATATTCAGTTTGCAAAATTGGCATAGAACTCAGAAATTAGGTGTGGGTAATATTTAGTGTCTCCAATTGAAGAAAGATACAGAACTAACATTTGCTCATGGAAAAATGATCCTATAGCTCCAAGTGAGTGAAAAACTACCTTTCTTCCGGTCAACATTTCTTGAATGGCAAATCTTTCCTTGTAAGCTTTCATAGGCTCATCATCAATGAAGTAAAAGTTGTAATTACCCCCAAGTCGCTAACACTTAATCTAGCTACAAATTTCCATTTAATTGTTTTTATCTTCATTATTAACCAACAATTACACTAATAATGCAGCTAAGGCTAGATACCCTCAACAAAAAATAAATCTACTAAACAACAGAAATAAAACTAAACTAACACTCACCTAGATCCCTAATGTGTGGTGACATGACTCCTCCTACATGTACTAGCAACCAATTGCTACTATCCTGTACCTACCAAAACACATAAAAATAAAGCACACGTGAGTGACCACTCAACAGTCACCTAACACGCACCCTACCTAACAACTCGGCAACCTATGCCAAGGGCAACCAAACACAGGCATCTCACTTAGATGCCACCAACCAAAGGCAATCAACTGATGCCAGCACACAAGCACTGGCATCCCTCTTTGATGCCGCAACACCAAACCAACCAGTACACCACCGCCCGGCGGGCCACAAAAATACAAAACCATGCCTTTAAAACCATTCTTTCTCTTTTCCTTTCTAAACTACATGCATGTACTTTTAAAACATTTCTATGCTTGCCCAAGATGGCCACTCCTTCCAAATCAAGCCCAAAACTACACAAAGCACATAGTTTGGTCCCATGCACTCTCTGTTGGACTAGACAGCCAACGATGTTTGAATACCTTTTATAGCATCCAAGACACCCACAACAACCACAATGCACAACTACAAAGCCACTGCTCTGCACAACACGGTCTCCTCTGGTCTAGCACAACACAAAAGCCATGGAGCCTCTGCTCCCAAACTATAGCCCAATCTAGACCAAAACCACGGAGCCACTGCTTCCAAAGTACAATGCCTTAATAGGCGATAAACCACAGCCTCCTCTAGGCTCAGAGCCTGATTTTCAGAACTAGGACTCCACACAAACCACAAGCGTAAACAGTGTGTCGAACAACCTAGCACCAAGTAGACAACACTAGTCACAAGTAGTTCATCAAGGAGCAACCACGACGTCTACACTGCCATTGTGTACCAACTTGTGCAGAAGCCAACCACCAGCCAGCAATTCTCCCACTTGGAGAACCCTCACAAAGTTAACCCCTCATGGGAAGACAGTCCTGTCTCTTAGGACGCTACCAGCAACGGGACGCTTGTGTCACCAGCATTGGCCACCATAGGGTACACCTCCTCACGACGTCCTCCACACGGTGCTTAGGAGAGAGTCTCATACTTTCACACCCGATAACACCCAAACCTTAGTGCTCCTGGCGACAGTAGGAGTATGATACTTCCCCATCATGCCACAAAACACCTCAATCCACAGATCTCAACCTTAGTCTCGAAACGATAGTCAAGGAATGTCATACCTCCAAGACCCGACGAACCTCAGCCTTAGGTCTCTTGGCCTTCGACCTCAACCTTAACCTCGTAAATGACAATCAAGGAGTGTCATACCTCCAAGACCTGGCAAAACTCAGCCTCAGGTCTCTTGGCCCAATGCAAATAGAAAGCACCAAAAAACTCTTTCCAAATCATTTTCAAATTTGTGCTTTTCTCTTTCCAAAACTCTCTTTTTGAAAAACCATGTTGAAAACCATTAAATATCTTTTAAAACACATAAGCCATTGTGCTCAATAGTGCCACAAAAACCAAAGGCTGAGAAACCACTAGCAAAATACTGCCTCGATATCTCCCTTGTTAGGCCTAAACAAGCACACCTTAGAAGTGTCTAGGTTCACTAGCACCACGCTAAACCCACGACCAACACCTAATAAAATACCTACAAAAGCATCCTCTGAGTGTCAAGCTCACCCAGAAGACCCTACCGCAGAGCAACCACAACTAGAACTCTATGCTTTGGCACGTGTCCCTCGGGAGCACAGTCAGATCAGCTCAAACACCCAAAATAGTGCCACTGAATACTCCATTTAGTGCACCACGTACAAAAACCACATAAGCCCTAGACCTAGGGATGCTATCATGATCCCTAAAGTCCAATCTAAATCATCTAGGGAAGGCCTATTATTTCTAAATCATATCATCTTTTACTCTAACCATATCTTAGATGATTTCTTGTTAATTCATTTTAGACAAACCCTACAATCATTCTAATGGTTATCCAACAAAACCAAGTGTAGGGGTCTAGGTTGGGTTCGGTAAACCAAACCAAAACAGTCGGTTGAACTAGGGGTTAGGGGACCAATTAGGCAGATCGAAAAAGGATTGGTCTACCAAAATCCCCTTACCTGGCATAACATTTCTGGTCGATTGACTAGGCTAAGTGTTGCGCCAACACCCAAGACCCAGTTCAGCTGACCGAATAAATTCAATCGACCGAAACATAGGTCAAAGGGACATCTTGGAAGCCCAAAACGACAGGCCGAAATAATTGGACATACCAAACCAGGCTGAGCTAGGGCACCCAAAAACGGGACCTAAAGTCCCAATCTTGCAAACACTCATTCAAACCACACATATAATATATCGAAGATCTCAATGAGATCTTTCAAACCAAACTAGAAACCTGAAGATCCATTGGGTGGATCTCAAGAAATCACTAGAAAATACAAAGAAGGCACTATTCACCCCACACAATAAATACGGACATAAATGGCCCACAAATGCTCAATAAATGCAATAAAGTTTACAATAATTACGAGCACATTATCACGTACCTAGGAATCAAATTTGGAATCAAAACGAAGCCTATGGGGTGTGTACCTCCATCGAAGGTGCAACGACAATAAGTGACTAACGGCGGCGCACCTCCCCCTCCTTGGCCACGAGCAGCTCCTCTCCTCCCCTCCTCGCAATGGTCGTGCGATGGTGGCGGTGGTACGATGGCAACATCTCCTCCTTCCTCCGACCATCTCTCTCTCTCAACCCTCTCTTGTCTCTCTCTCAATCTCCTACTCTCTCCCTCACTCATGTTGTGAAGAAGATAGAGAAGAAGAAGAAGAAGACGAAGAGGAAGAAGAGGAAGGGGTGCGGCCCGTGAGAGAGAAAAGAGAAAGAAAGGAAGGAAAGAAGAAAAGAAAGAAAGAAAGCCACGAGCACGAAACCAAACGATGCGACCACACCCGTCCATGTGGCTCGCGCTAGTAGAGATCAACTACCTAAGCATGCCAACCAAACTCTATGGCCCAGAACAAACACACAAAACTTCTACGAGGGCTGGCACAACATCTAAACCACACAATAACAACATGCCAGAAACCCACAATCTAGGCGTAAGACACTATTGAAGATGTGTCCAATAGTGGACGCTGGGGCCCTCAACGCTCAATACACCTGAATTCCATCTTAAATATCTGGCCAAAACACCACTTCCAAATCTAGGTCATTATAGCCTAACCCCCTAAAAAAAATTTCGGCCCTGAAATTCTCTAGGAGAAACACCATGGGTACCACAATTAGGACATCACTAGAACGACCCAAACAACAATACATCGGTGCCACCCAAAACTTACGACCTATAGGTGAAATCTGCACTCCATAAGGCCATTTCATCCTTCTTAGGTCTAAAGTGACGCTCAGGACTCAACTTTCCTTAAGTCCAAACACCATCAAGATCATGGGTAAAGTCCCTTTTAGGTACAAAATCTCCACCAAAGGCTCCAAAATAGTGTCTTCTAGGGTCACAAAATATCTAGAGCACCTCTGGAGACACGAAACACAAGATTGACCAGGTGCAACCAGTTCCCACTAGCATCTGTTGTGCTACTCTGATGCACAACCTAGTTAGAGCCACTCCAAACACCTAGCCACCAACTCAGTAACACCTGCCATCACCTTGGAAAGCCTCCTCTAATCCAATGTACGAGAGAAATTTAGCTACTGAGACACAACAAAGCTCTTTATAGATTTGGAGTGCACCAACAGACTAGCCAATCATGGGCTATCTGTCTTCAGGAACTGCTTCCCAAATCGACACTCTATCGGATCCAGAGATAGTTCCTCTAGTGATTCTCCCAACTAACAAGAACCACAAATTGCCACGTTGGCTTATCGCAACAGGAACTTATTCAAACCCAGAAGAATATTGGTGAACTCATCACAACTCGCTGCTACGACAGCCTTGCAGGTCTAGACGTGAGACCGCCAAAACACACTTGAACTGCTTGTTAAGCGTGAAGCTTACATCAAACTTCCTACAATCTAGATTCTAGGGCCACAAGATTCACTATTTCTAGTGAAACACCACAATATTGGTAAGGATGGAGTCAAACTCAAATGGATCTCCAAACTAAAACAACTCCTAGCAAGAGCCTCCAAAACCAACCCGAGCTATTCCTCCTCCCTAACCTACCTCTCTGCGGTGCCTCTATCCCGAAGGTACCTCAACTAGATCCCCGAGAATAGTTTACCTGAATTAGGAAACAACAGCTCGGAGGAAAACATGTGGGATCACACCTACAACCTCGACCAGTGGCATCACCAAATAAGTCGGGTAGCCAACTCCACTTAACTCACCCCATCTCTGTCGTAGGATCCCAAAATCCAAAAGCAACCACAGGAGAAAGAAGATCTTCATAGATTGAACAGTGCTACGCCATTCAACCCACAAGCAAACAAGAAAATCATGAACAGGACACTCAAGGGAAACACAGGAGAAATAAATCTCCACCATGCAAATGACACAAAGCCATTCGATCCACCACCAATTAAGTCAACTAGGTATCCAGACAAGATACCCTAAACAACACTCAATAAGCAACACACTGGGCTATGCCACTCCATGGCCAAGCCCCAACCAAAATGTGCGACACAACCACACAACACCAACGCACAACTCCACGTGCACCACCTCCTAATAACCCTGTGTAACCATGCCGGCGAGGAGATTCCGCAAATGAATGCGAAATCGGTCGGCAAAATCACGTCGAAAATGCAAAATAAAACGGAGTCGCCACCTAATCTATTATGGAAGACAAGGAAAACCATATACATGAAAAATCATGCAAAAACAACAAAGACAAAGTACAAGTCTACGAAATAAAACCAGAATGCAGGTAAGGATCCCTGTTACGCACGAGGAAGGTGTTAGGCACCCTCGTACGCCTGATAAAATCGGTCTTCCTTGATTTCGCCCATGAAATGTAG
>JAMKQA010023319.1:0-11202 GCA_024699735.1 Posidonia australis
TTAGTTCCCTTCTTTACCTCTTATCCTCCTTGCTCGATCGTTGACAGCTGCTTGAAGATCTCGGGCTGGGCAGCATGACAAGATGAAATGATGATAGCACTGACAGGCAATGTTCACTATGTTTTCGCACAGTTTATTGTGTTCAAAATTACGTGCTTGCAATTCACATCAGCAGTATCCATTGGTCATTCGTGCTTGGAAGATCCTCTTGAAATCCATGCCTCTTATAGTCGCTGGCTATTTACGTCTATTCCATGTGCCTGACCCATACAGAACAGAGCTAACAAAACATCGCAAGCATAACTAAGAAAAACAATCACAAATTCACCATGATTACCAATAAATATTCTCATAATTACAGGTAATCAGATTCCAGCACATCTAGATTATATACAAATGGGTATCCATTCCTAATATAGAATTACATCATATTTGGATGTCTGGACTAACAAATCCCTGATCCCATTCCATCATTAACCCTTGATGACGTGGATGTTACAATCTGCCACTTTATTGGCCTTACCTGGTGTAGACACCTAAATATTGCAGTCACTTAACAATAGGCTCCTCTAGAAAGATGCACTGGTTACGACTACCAAACCTAAACCCTAAACCTTAGCTCAACCTAAACCCACAAGCCCACCCAAACCCACTCTGACCTAATTTAAGCAAAACTCATAATTTAAAATCAAAACCAATCAAAACTCAATTAAATCATCAAAAACCTAAATTAATTATGTAAAAACTTTTAATCCAAACCTAATCCACATAAAATCCACTAAAATATTGAAAATCCCAATAAAATACACTTAAGCCACTTAAAATCCACATTTAATTAAGTGAAAACCCTAATTAAAATCAAAATCAAATAAAATCCATTTAAACAATTTAAAATCCAAATTAATCAAGTGAAAACCTTAATTAAAAGCCTAATCAAGTAAAACTTAATAAAATCCAATAAAAAAAATAAATCTAATTAAAAAGAAACCCTAATCCAAATAAAAATCAAGCAAAAATCAATGAAGTCAAAATCTAAGTCAAAACCCTAATAAAAAACCAATTAAACCAAAATTTAAACTAAATCCCTAATTAAGTCAAGTAAAAAACTAATTAAATCTAAATTAAAACTCAAACACAAAACTTTAATCCATTTAAATTCAGAAAAACCCTAAAATAATTAAAATCACAAAAACCCTAAAATAATTAAAATCCTAAAAACCCTAATTTAACACTAATTAATTAAACCTTAAATCAAAAAATCAAAAGTTTAATTAAAATCACAAAACAAAACCTAAAACATAAAACCCTAAAATCCTTAAAACCTAAAAAACAAAAAACCTAAAAACTCTGACAACCAAAAATCCAAAAGCCCAACCCATTACCTGTCCACAGGACCCGTTCATCCATCAATCAAAGACTTTCGAAGAGGCCAAAAATAATTCCGGCTAGGCCCTGTCCACCGACGACCCCTGAATTTCCCAGTGAAATCTCCGGCAAGGTCCCTCCATCTTCGACGCATATTCCTGATCTCCCGCGATCTCCGGTCATTTCCTTCTCTAGCACGTGCTTGATCCAACGGTGTTGGTCCCCTGAGGAAGTGGATCGTCGGTTGGAGAAAGCTTCGCCGGAGCTTAAAAGATTGGCTGCTGATAGACCGGGGATCCCTCTCTTCTTCCAGTGCTTTAGCCTCAAGAACCCACATCCAAAGCCATCCTAGCGATCTCCCCACCTTCAGAGCACCTCCTTCAACCCTATTGCAACACACCTGAGCCGTCGATCCAAAGGAACGCCACCGTTGACTTGCCACGCCAGGAGGAACATAAGCCTTGTCTAGGTAACCATCTCCTTTCCTGTTACATTCGAATCATTGTCTGGAGTCTAGATAGCTTCCCAACCATTCCTGTGCATTCCGCCGGAGTTCGCAAGCCCAACCCGCCATCGTCTCCACCTCCAGTGGTGGGTTCACCACCACCGGCAAGACCCCACAGGCCTCTCCTCCCTCCTTCCTTCTCCTCCTTCCTGAGTTCCCATCACTCAAGGGAGGGCCCTCAAGCCTTCCGTGCCTAAAAACGTCGCCACTGCTCCGTCGACTGCGAGTCGCCACTGTGGAAGGCACTGGAACCCTCCGGACGCCCCCGCCGCTCACCACCTCCTTCAAAAGTTCCACCACATCGCCACGCACCTTGCTAGGCCGCTGTGCCGTCGTTCCAGAGCATGGAGTGCCGCTCTAGCCTCTGTCGTAGTCGTCTCCGGCATAGGGGATGGGTGGAACCCCCCAGGTGTCCTCAGTTATCGATGACACTACCAGGAGCCACCTCGTGTCGCCCCTATGCTCCTTCAACCTCTGCTCGAGCCTTGTCGTTGCTGGAGCGTCGTTGCCGCCTCGCCGTCGTCTTCTCCAGCACCAACAGGCAACTTCGCTGGAGCCAGAGGTGGGGAGGACATCTAAGGCATCTTCAGTCCTGTCCACCGTGCCGGAGAGCTCCGTCGTGCCTCCCTCCAGCCTCCTGGGCCATCACCGGAACCTCTCCGCTGCCGCAACGCCTCTGGACAGTCGCCGGAGCTCGCGCTTGAGTGAGGTCACCGACAATCCACCGGTGAACTTTGAAGGAAACAGGATTTAGATTAGGTCTATTAGTTTAGGTTTTTTTTACATTTAGTTCCTCCTTTCATTACTTTTAGGTCCTTTTCTTTATGTTTAAGTCCTTGTAGTTTTAAATAACTTTTTATCTCTTTTATTACTCCTGTGAAAATTGCATATAGCTCCCTACATATTTTATTTTATTTATCTTCATTGCATTCATATATGTTTTCTCACATTTAAGTCCCTAAGATCATATTTTCTTAGCAACTAGGTCTTGAACATTTGCATTTTGCCCCAACATTTTTTTTAAATGAGCTGTCTCTATAAAATTTGCATTTTGGACTTTGAAAGATTTTAAAATCACACTGACCATCATAAAAGTTGATTTTTTTATCACATTTAAGCCCTAAAATTTTGCATGCAGGCCCTTGGATTCATAACATACAGTCATTGAGTGTAGGAAATTTGCATCCAGACCCTTAGACTAATTTCAAATCTATTATTTAAGGTTTTAATTGTTTTCACACCCATTTTTGACATTTCCCACTTATTGCATTTATAATTTTGCACTCAAACATAGTTTCCACTTAAAAATAATGTTTGCATTGTAAACTGATATTTGGTTCCACGTTTTAGTCACATTTGCACTTTATGTGTGAATTTTGCACCTTAGACTTTGAATTTTCAGGAAATTATCAAGGTACAATTCTCACACACCAGTGCCACATTTTCATTTAATCCATCATCTGCACACTAGGATAGAAGTCACTAAATATATTTTAATCCATGTTTTCCTTTTTTTTGTGAATTTTGCACTTTAACCCCTATACTTGTCCCTTACCATGTTTACATCATTTTCTTGTTTTTAAAACTTGGTCTTTTTCGTGTCTTCTTGTAAATAAGATTTTTCATGACATTTTGGCATATCTTGAACCATGCATCCTCCGCTTATACACATTTATCACATTTGGCCATTGAAATGACTAAATCGCCCCTATGTCAACAATTCATGCACATACATATTAGTTCTTACATTAAGTGATGCATAATCTTTGTCTAAGTCATTCCTCATCATCTTTTACACATTTAGGTACACATTCATGCATTTCGCATAGTTTTCATTACATCTGCGTATCAGTTCACCCTTTTGAGTAAGCTTTCATCCTATGTGTTTCTTTCTTGGATTTTTTTCTCATTTCGTTTTCGGATTCCTCTGCTTGACATTTGATTTGGTTCCCTTTATCCTATATTTCGTATTTTTTCAATTTGATCTGGATTTCATTGCCTAAGGACATACACTAACTGACCTAAAGGTCCACATTGTCCCACTTGCGGATTATTTCTCTTTTTTTATTTTTATGATGTTTTCCATGATTCTGATTACTTGCGTTGAATCCACTTTTGATCATTTTGACATCGATGCGTTTTTTTGGGCCATTCTTTTCAAAATATCGTCATTTCATGTGATTTTCTTTATATGTCACCATTTGACCGTTTTACGTGGACTTCTTTGCAATTTTTCCATCTTGATTTCTGTAATGTTTTCTATGATTCTGATGATTTGAATTGGTTACATTTTTTATTCTCTTGATGTCAGTACATTTTTCTGGGCCATTCTTTCCAAAAACTCTTCATTTCATGTGATTTTCTTTATCGTGTCGTGTTTCGTGATTTCATCATTTCGTGTGGATTTCTTCGCAGTTTTTGCATACCATCTTGCACATCCGTCTAATCTTGTCTTGGCATTCATATTAGCATGATTAGAATACAATCTAGGCTTAGCAAGCATTCATTCAGCCTCTAGCAAGTGAATTGAACTAAAAAGACTGAGTTTCTCAAGCGAACGGGGGTGCCTAATACCTTTCCCGTGCGTAATAGAAATTTTTACCCATCCTCTGGTTTGTCGACATCTGACCTTTTCATTTGCATCACATGCACTTATATTTTTGTGGTTTGTTTGTAGTTTTTCTCATCTTTCCCTTAAAAGACTAGGTGGCGATTCCATTGTTTTTGTTTTATCCTATCTTGCACCTTCGCTATCCTGGTATGGCTGTGGCCTCCTACCTCTGGTGCGACTCCGTACCGTATCCTCGGGTAGGCATGGTCACACCTGGATGGTAAGGAATATTGAAGTGTAGTCCTTCAAGAATTCCAGCCATCTACGCTATCTTATATTTAATTCCTTATGAGAAAATAAGTATTTCAAACACTGATGATTTGTGAATACTTTAAATTGCTTCCCATACAAATAATGACGCTAATTCTTTAAAGCAAAAACCACTATAGTCAATTCTAAATCATGGGTTTGGTAATTCCTTTCATGTGGTTTGAGTTGTCTTGATGTATAAGCTACTACCTTATCATGTTGTATTAACACACAACCAAGTTCTAATCTTGAGACATCACTATGGATGAGAAAACCTTCACTTCCTAAACGGAGTATCAAAACTGGTGCAAATGTTAACCTCCTTTTTAGTTCTACAAAGTTGTCTTCATACTTTGCATCCCATTTAAATTTTGGACCTTTCTTAGTCAACTTTGTCATAGGCAATGCCAACTTTGAGAGGTCCTAGATAAATTTTCTGTAATAACCAACAAGTCCAAGAAAACTTCAAATCTCTACAACATTCTTGGATTGATTCCACTGCATCATTGCCTCAACATTAGTTGGATCCATAGAAATCCAATCCTTTGATACTACATGTCCAAGAAACATGACTTGATCCAACCAAAAGTCACATTTGGAATACTTGACATAAAGCTTGTTCCTTTTCAAGATTTCCAACACAACCTTAAGATGATCCTTATGTTGTTTTCTATCTCAAGAAAATATTAGAATATCATCCACGAACACAATCACAAACTTATCCAAGAAATCCTTGAACACCCTATTCATTATATCATATTCATAAATGTTGCAGGTGCATTAGTCAACCCAAAAGGCATGACCACAAACGTATAGTGTCCATAACATGATCTAAAAGCCGAGTTGGGTATATCCACTTCTTTAATTCTCAACTGATGGTATTCATACCTAAAATAAAATTTTGAGAATACAATAGTATCCTTCATTTGATCGAACAGATTATCAATCTGAGGTAACAAATACCTATTCTTCACAGATATTTGATTCAGTATCCAATAATCAATACACATCCTCATTGATCCATCTTTCTTTTTGACAAACAATATAGGTGCTCCCTATAGTGAAACACTAGGTCTAATAAATTCTTTGTCTATCAACTCTTGCAATTGTTTCTTTAATTCTTCCAACCCTGCAAGTATCGTCCAGTATGGTACCTTTGACTGAAGTGTAGTCCTGTTTATTAATTAAATGAAAAAATCAATCCTTTGCTTAGGAGGTAGTCTGCGAAGATCCTTAGGAAAAATTTCTCAAAATCCCCTAACAACCTCGATCTCCTCAAGTCTTCCTGGAGTAGATTTCATTTTAACTACACTTGTTAGATTAGTCTGACAACCTTTCATAATCAACCTTTGTGCCTTTACTGTAGAGACTACCACCAGTTTTCTAGGTTCAACAATAATAATCTTCTTCTCTTGACACTGGACAATAGTAGATAATTGTACTAACCAATCTATTCCCAAGATAACATCAAAATCCATCATTTGAAGTGGTACCATGTTTGCAGGAAAATTTCAATTACCTATCTAAATAGGAACATCATTGATGAACTGTCCTGCAATTGTTACCTTTCCCAAAGAGGTTGACAATTTTAAGGTATAACCTAACTTTTTAGCCCCTCTTTGGATGTAGAATAAGAAAAGTAGGAATAAGTGGAAAGTGGTATTGTTATTCTGATAGTATTGCTATTCTGTTTGGAAGTGATTTTCTTTTAAAGGTGAATAAGTGTGTATAGGGAGATATTCTGGTTTGGATGAAAAGTAGAATAAGTGCTGGAATAAGTGGAAAACATGTAGATTAATAATAATTAACTTGATTATTAAAATATATATCTAGTTTAAAATATATATACATCATATTATATATGTATTATTTTAAAAAAAAAAATAAACGCACTGTATATATACATGTATCAGAATAACTTAGCGGAATAACTTTATTCCTCCCTTCCTGTGGAATAGCTATTCTGGAATAAGTAAATCAGAATAGGAATTACTATTCCTCTTTTATTCCACTTTTAAACTTACCAAACGGAATAGCTATTCCTATTCTACCTTTATTCTTGGTTTTATCCAGGATCCAAAGAAGGGCTTAGGTAAGATATCTAAAGTTCTAGCAAACCTTAATGCAATAAAAGAATGTGTAGTACCAAAATCAAAAAGTACTTGGGTAATAAGATCAGAAACTAACAAAGTACTTGTCATCACTCCATTGTGTTTCTCTACTTCTTCTGCTTCAATGGTGAACACTTACCCTTGAATCCTTTGTTGTTGTCCTTCAGGCCTTTTGCCATAGGTGTCATCATCCCTCCTATTAATGTAATTTCTAATGAAATGAGCGTTCTGCCCACATGTTAGATAAGCACCAGTGCGTAGATAGCTGTAACACCCGTAAAATTCATTTTGTAATTATTTACATTTTTATGAATTTTATTCCTGAACGGGTGTTACTGCTTCGAGGCTCATTATGTGGTTTTGTGCTTTTGGGCTTGGGCCTAGTGGGTCGGCTTCTATTTGCATGTCCTTGTGCGTGGTTGGCACTATGCATTGTGGCACTGTGCGTGTGGGGCCCGAGTGTAGGTCTGTGTTGGGCCAGGGTGTGGGTCTATGTGGGGCCCGCATTCGTGGGCCGATTGTTGAGGCTTGCAATTGGCCTCGTGGTTGTGGTGGGTTGTTGAGTCCGTGCGGTGGTTGGCGAGGCTAGCAGCTGAGGGAACTATGGGTGTGCACGTGGCTGACAGGTTGCATGCACGCGACCACCTACTCTCTCTACGTGGCTTTTTAAGCCCAGACCCTTTGCCATGCATGACCCAAGCCTCCTTCTCTTCTCCCGTGCACTTCTTGTTGTGCCGAGCACGCCATCTTCCTCTTTTTACCCCTCCACTCATTCTCTCTCCCTGCACTCACTCCCTCCCGTCTCACTCTCTCACTCTCCCTCCCCTGCTCCTCTCCTCACTGCATTCTTCTCTCTGTTTGGTGTGCTAAAGGGTCGACGACGGTGTGCGATGGCTCATGGTGGCGTGTGGAGCTCACGTGGAGTGCTCTTGTGGCCGTGGTTGCGTCGTGGTCGCCGGTGTTGGTCGAAGAATCGCCGGAGTGCATTTTCAGGTACGCATCTCCAATCCTTGTAATAGAGAGCATGAAAATGGTAGAAATTGATAGGGTTGCATGAAATCTAGGTAAATTTACATTCCTAGAATTTATTGTGATTTTATGAGAATTTATGGGGGATTTATGGGCATTTATGCCGATGGTTGCGTTTTGGGTCCTTTTGACCCTTCTGCCTTTGCGATTTTATATCTTGATGCATGGTGAATGGATTTTAGTTTTGTTTGATGGAATTTGTAGTAGACTCGAGGGTTACATCTTATGTTTTATGAAAGATTTTTGGTATTTGTTTAGGAGGTCTGATTGGAGGTCCAAGTTGGGGCGATTTCGGACTGTAGAGTTTGGGTTGTTTTCTGTTTTTCGCAGAATTCGGCATACAAAACCATTTCGGTATACCATTTTTCTGTTAGATTATGTCCTCTGGTCGATGTTCGGTCATTCGATTTTGGATGGTCGACCAAATCAGGAGATTTTAGTCGACCAAACCATTTTCGCTATACCGATTTTGACCTGAGTGTTGACCGTTGACTTGATTCGGTCGATCGATCTAGATGGCAAAGGGTCCGCAGGTTGAGTTTCTAAAATATGTTTTTGGCATACCGAACTTGGTTTTGGCATGCCGTATTAGGACCCAAACTTGCTTTTGGCTCTACCTGTTGACCCTTTTTGGCATACCGAACTTGCTTTTGGCATGTCGTATTAGGACCCAAATGAGTTTCTAAAATATGATTCCCGAGAGTTTTCCGGATTGGTTTGTTTTGCCCCATTGAGAGGGATTGTGGGCCGTCAGTGGTGGTCTCTTGGGACCCTTGATGTGCCATTTTGTCGAGGTTTGGAAGAGTTTTCAAATATATGAAAATGGTTTTGGAAATTGGATTTCGAGGAAATAGTTGGCATGTTTTGGAAAGTGTTTGCCTGGTTTTCTGTGTGTGTGCTGAGACAGTGTGGGACTGTGTCGTCGGGACCAAGGAATGTGAAGACATTCTCGGGTGGTCGGGCGCGACTCCCTAGTTGAGGTCGGGGGCCGAGATACCTGAAACTAAGAGGCGTCAGGTCCTGGAGGTATGAGACTCCTTGACTGTCGTCTCAAGGCTAGAGTTGTGGTCCGCAGGTTGAGGTGTCTTGTGGCATGACGAGGAGGTATGATACTTCTGCTGTCGCTGTGAGCACTGAGGCTTGGGTGTTGTTGGGTGTGGAGGTATGACACTCTCTCCTGAGCACTGTGTGGAGAACGCCGTGAGGAGGCATACTTTGTGGTGGCCAGTGTGGGTGGGACACGTGCCCTGTAGTTGGTAGCGTCTTGAGAGACAGGATAGCCTTCCCAGGGAGGGGTTGGTTTCTAAGGATTCTCCAGAGAGGAAGAATCACAGGACGGTGATCTTTCCTACATAGGGTGGCTTCACTGTGGTAGTGCAGAACGCCATGGTCGCTCCTTGGTGGACTACATGTGGCTAGAGTTAGGTTGCCTGGCATCGGACTTCCCGACTCACTGTGTGTGGTTTTGGCCATTGAGGGCCTTTGCTTGTGGATTTGGGCTGTAGAGCCTCGATTGCGGTTTTGGCCGATGTAGGCCTGGATTGTGAGGTTTTGAAAAAATGGTTTGCAAAATAAATTTAAAAGAAAAGCAATTATGTTTTGCTTTCTGTGGTTTTCGTAGGGTGCGTACTGGATGACTTTTGTCACTCATGCGTTTTTCCTCGTGTTTTGGTTTGCAGGTGCAGGCATGCAAAAGATTAGCGTAGTGCATATAGTCTGGAGTCTCTTAGCAGCACACACAGGTTCCTGGTAGTTTAATTTTTTTTGTTTAGCTTTAATTTTGCAGTAATTTAATTTGTTTTAAATTATTGTGGAAAATAAGAGGCGTTACAATAGCACTCCTTACCAGGATGAAACTTGTCGCAGTAAGGACATGCTCCCTTACCATCTCAACCTTCAAGTCTGTGTTTTACCTTCTGCCTCTTAAACAATTGGGTGTCACCTCTTCCATATGACTTACTCTTGGACTGATTACTATGACTGCCCTGCTATTCCTTTAACAATGTTTCTCTATCTCATGCCTCTTGATGGTCGTCATTGAGGACCGTAGCACACTTCATGACTTCAGCTAAAGTCTGAGGTCTATTTGACTTGACCTTGGTTTTGAGTGCTAGATTTAAACTGGAAGTAAACTTAGATGCTCTTTCTTTGGGTGTGTTGAAACCCTTAGACAATACTTCTCCAACTTGTTAAACTTTGAAGCATACTCGGCCAAAGTCAATTTGTTATGCTTCAGCATCAAAAATTACTATTGTTTCTTCTCATGAATATGCTCAGGAAAATACTTCTCATTGAAGATCTCTAGAAATTTCTCCCATGCAATGGTGTCATCATCCTCAAACTTGATTCCTCAAGTAATCCTCCACCAGTGTTTTGCCTCTTCAGTAAAATGATATGTCGCCAGATCAACCATCCACTTTGTTGGACAGCTCATCGCTCTGAAGATCTTCTCTATATCATTGATCCAACTTTCTACTTTCTCAAGATCCATTTCACTTGTAAAACTTGGTGAATTCTGCCTCATAAACCATTCTGGTAAACCCACATCAGATTTTATTCTTTTCTACTTGCCTGATTTGTCAATACTGATAACCACACTCACCGGTGGAGTAGTCACACGTTACTTGCTTAGGTAAGTGTACATGCACGTCTCAAGCCTCTTCTTACAATTGCTCTTCTTTCTCTTGTCGAAGACATTACCTAACCAATTGTCTTTGTGTTCTTTTCGTATGACACTGTGCCCGTTGTGCTCACCTTTTTTCTTTGAGCCTACATTGCTTCTCTTTTCTCTACAACACTGTGTCCATTGTCACACTAGTGCATCTTCCCTTGGGGTCATTATTCTGAAGTGTTATATGCCAAGACATTGTTCCCTCTTTTACTCTATATTGTTACTTTAACATGAGAGACTGTAACACTCGTAAATTTATTTTGTAATTATTTACATTTTTAATAATTTTTTTTCTAGGTGGGTGTTACTATTGCAAGGTCCGTTTGTACAATTTTGTGGTTTTTGAGCTTAAGCCTCGTGGGCTAACTGCAGTTTGTATGTTCTTGTGCTTGTCTCGATGTGATTGACACTGTGCGTGGTTGGCATTATGCTTGTGGGTTGGTGTGTGGGCTTACGTGTGGGTGTACGTTTGAGGACCGATTGGTGCGGTAGGTGGTTGGCTCATGTTTGGAGCTAGTGGGTGTGGCTGGTGTGCTCGTACGGGGTGTTGGTAGCCGGGACGCGCAGGTGCGCACGTGTCCAGCTATTGCATGTACATGGCTTTATAAGCAGAGTGCGCACGCCTCATGCACGAGTGCGCACGCCTCATGCACGAGTGCGC
>JAMKQA010023324.1:0-11145 GCA_024699735.1 Posidonia australis
CAAGCGAGAGGACCTAGTCGCTCTTAGGCAGAGACCCCAAGAAGCATTTGGGGAGTATCTTGGACATTGGCGCTCTTTGGCTTCACAAGTCAAGGATAGACCCTCTGACGAGGAGTCTATTGAGATAGTGATCCGGGGAGCACAGCCAGCAGTTGGGGCTCTGCTTAGCATTCAGCCTGTCACCACTTTCTCTACACTGCTTCGGGTGAGCGCCCGTGTTGAGAGCTCACTGCGCGGCAGCAGTTTTCCAGCGCTCTCTGCATTTGCCAATCAGGCCACTGCCTCACATAGTGGCCCTAGCAGCAGCAACAACAACAACCCCAACACCAATCCACCTAGGAGGAGGGATTCCTCCAAGAATACTGTCTCTTATATTAAATCCCCTGCTTCTCCAGCAGATGTCCACCCGCCCCCGCAACACCAAGTAGTTTATGCACCCACACCTACACCTAGAGCACAGCATGCATCGTATATCACCCCCACTGCCACACTAGTATATCCCAACCCACCGGCTAGGACGCGCCCACCGTTGGCACATCCACAACCGAAGCGACAGCGCCGTGACTGACGCCACTATACCCCTTTAGTGGAACCGTTGAGCATGGTATTCCCTAAAATTGCATCTTTGCTGAGGTTGCCAGAGGTACGCCCTCCGCCTAATCCGCTGCCAGCCTGGTACAATGCTAACGCGTTCTGCAATTTCCATCGTCTGGCTGGCCATACGACAGGCATTTGTTTGACACTCAGGGACGCTGTCCAGGATTTGATTGACCAGAAGGTCATTATAATTGACACCTAGGCAGCTGCACTAGCACATCCCCCAGCAGCACACCCAGCACAGCAGGCACAGCCAGCACACCCCAGCATAGTTAGTCAGCCCTTGCCGCAGCATCCGCCTCCGAGAGCGCCAAGTTCCTCGGGAGTTAATTTTGTTTCTTCTGGGTCAGTTTCTTCTCCTATCTGTCCCACCGCTTTGATTCATGATGTATCTTCTCCTTTTCACCACCGTCTGTATCATTCCTTCCTCGATAATGTCAAGGAATCTATTTCTGTGATTCGTCCTGCTGTTGAGTCGAAGAACCTTGAGGAGCCACCAGTAGCTCATCCCCACCCTTCAGCTCCAGTCTATTTAGCAGCCTGGCCCCAATCCAGACCAACACAGCCAGCACGCCCTCAGATTCACCAATACCCTCACCAGTATTACCAGTGCCCCCAGGTAAAAACCCCCACTCGCCCTAATCCTTCAACCTCACCTGTACAGTTAGCAGCCCGTCCCCCAGTTGTTGTTACTCTGACCTGCGACACGCATTGTGTTCCTTACGATTATGCCACAGGAATTTGTGCAGAGGTGACGCAATCGGGTAGAGTATACAAACCTCCAGCCTTCAGGCCTAACCCCTTAACCCAAGTCCCTAACCAGTTGCAAGCCCAATCATCTAGGCCACTAGCACCTATAGCAGTAACCCCTGCCCAATCCCAGGCACATTCTCCTCAGCTACCTAGGCCTAGAGTAGCACCGTCCTATCCTACCACTAGCAGCCAACCTTCAGCTGACATCACTAACCAGCTGAAGAAGGTTAGAGCCGATATTTCCATTTGGGACCTAATCCATACGTCGGCCGAGCATAGGGATGCTTTCCTTAGGGTCTTTCAGGCAGCCCGTGTATCCCAGTCTATAGAGCCTGCTACCTTAGAGAACATGGTAGGAATGATCGCAGTACCTCGGGTTATCTCCTTCTCCAGCCAAGAGTTACCTCCTTCTGGCACCAATCACAATTCTTCCTTGTTCATCACTGCGCAGTATCAAAGTTTTCGCATCCCCCTCACACTGGTGGACAATGGAGCAGGCCTTAATGTCTGCCCCTTGCACACAGCAAATGCACTCGGATTCAAGTCCGAGGACGTTATACCAGCTGTGAAAGGGATGACAGCTTTTGATAATACGCATCATGATGCACTTGGGATTCTTATCATTCCCCTGACCATTGGCCCTACTCGCTTCGACGTGGAGTTCTACGTCGTTGATATTGAACCTTCTTTTAATCTGTTGCTTGGACACCCTTGGCTTCACAAGCATCACATCATTCCTTCAACCCTCCATCGCATGATTAAGTTCTGTTGGGATGACAACGTCGTTGTTGTCCTAGCAGAAGACATGGAGAAGGTTGAGTCTGTCTCAGCTCTAACCCCGCAAACTGTTCACTTTGAGCCTAAGCCCACCGATGTTCTCTTCCGGGTTAATCGGTTTGAACCAGTTAATTTCATTCCGCCCTCAAAGCTTGCCGACCATTTGTCACTTCTGGCAACCCCTACTTGATGATTGACAACCTGTGTCACAAATGGGGATATGAGAAAGGATTACCTCTTGGGCTTTATGGTGAGGGAATCGCTGAGCCAATCGAAGTCGAAGAAGGGATTGAGAAAGACGGTTTGGGTTACGAGCGAGGCAGTCAGAGGAAGAAATTGCAACGCCAGGGTAAGTCTTCTAGGATCATTATTCCACGAGATTTATCCAACTTCGTTAGCGCAGGCATCATTGATCTGAACCGCAGTTCCAATGCAGTGTCAGCATCACCAGCCTGGATATGCCTAGAGGATTCGTATCAAGATAACAGCCAGCCAGAACAGCAGAGTATATGGTAGGGTGTCATGCAGAGTAGAAAGCAAGCAGAGCAGTCAGCAGCTCAGGTTCTGGTCCAAGAGACAGACTCAGATGATGATATCGGGGATCTGAACTTGTTATTTCAGGAGTAGCTAGACATGCTTGCAGAGGATATAGCGGAGCATGACGGCAGAAGGAAGGGCAAAGCGGTTGTTACAGCACCACCAACAGACACACTAGTACCACTCCAGGACCAAGCTTCAATTATGGTCCTGCAAGAAACAGATGAGAGGGATACTAGACCATTGGAGTTAATCTCCTGTCAGCCGGGAGGCGGGTCTAGTTGGTATTGGCAATACAGGCCTCACCTTGAGGGTGAGGATCAGAATCATGAAGCAAGCACGAGTGGGACATATGGCGGCCCCACCAGTCTACAGCAGAGCAGCCGCCAGCACACAAAATTCTGTACAGTTGGCAAAGAAAATGGTAAATCAAAAGGCAAGAATAAAGAGGCATCCACATCGGAGGCAGAGACTTTTGGTTCCTGAGATCATTCGGACAGGAAAGCACGAGCAACATTGCAATGTCGGCATAAAAATACAAAGGTCACTGTGACAGTCCTTAAACGCCATCAAGGCGCAGAATCAGAGGAAGTTTTTTCAGTGGACTTCACCGACCCGACATTTGAAAAGGAGATCCTGTCAGAGCTGATCGCCTATGAAGAGGAGGATGATGACAATGAGGAGGAGCCCTCGCAAATTCCATCCTTTGATGATGATCCAGAAGGCCCAAATCTTCATGTTGAAGAAGAGACAGAGCTTATCAACATTGGCACAGTGGAGGAAATAAAAGAAACGCGCATCAGTGCCAATTTATCACCACAGGCGAAGGCGGAGTTCATAGCATTCCTGAAGGAATACGTAGACGTCTTCGCATGGAGCTATGATGATATGGTGGGGCTGAACATCGAAGTGGTAGTCCATACATTGCCACTAATTCCACATTCCAGGCCAATTAAACAAAAGCTCCACAGATGGCGACCTCAATGGCTTTTAAAGCGCAAAGAGGAGATTGTGAAACAGTACAAGGTCAACTTTCTCAAAATTGTACTGTATCCTGAATGGCTCGCCAACGTGGTCCCAGTGCCAAAAAAAGGATGGACAGGTTCGCATGTGCATAGATTATCGGGATCTTAAAAAAGCAAGCCCCAAAGATGATTTCCCACTCCCTCATGGACAATACTGCAGGACATAAGATGTTGTCTTTCATGGACGGATTTTCTGGGTACAACTAGATCAGAATGGCTGAAGAAGATATGGAGAAGACATCCTTCATTACTCCATGGGGAGTCTTCTGTTACAGAGTAATGCCATTCGGATTAAAGAATGCAGGCACAACATATCAAAGGGCTACGATGGCTTTGTTCCACGATCTCATGCATCAAGAGGTCGAAGTATATGTGGACGACATGATTGCCAAATCCAAAGAGCCCGAGGACCATCTCACATGTCTAAGAAGATTGTTTGAGCGCCTACGAAAGTATAAGCTCCTCTTGAACCCCAACAAATGTGTATTTGGGGTATCCTCTGGAAAGCTACTAGGCTATATCATCAGTTAGAGGGGGATTGAAGTAGACCCTCACAAAGCCAGGGCTATCATTGACATGCCTCCACCGACCACTGAGAAAGAAATTCGGGGTTTATTAGGCAGGCTGCAATATATCAGCAGATTCATTGCACAGCTTACGCCTATATGCGAGCTCATATTCAAGCTGTTAAGGAAAAATGCTCAGACTTCTTGGAATGAGGAGTGCCAAGCTGCCTTTGACAAGATAAAACAGCTACTGGTGAAGCCTCCAGTCTTAGTTCCTCCCACGCTAGGGCGCCCTCTACTATTATATCTCTCCACAACACAGCATTCCATGGGCGCAGTTCTGGGGCAGCATGATGAATCGGGGCGTAAAGAGAAGGCTATTTACTACCTCAACAAAAAGTTCAACGACTGCGAGGTTAAATACAGCCCGATAAACAAAGTCTGCTTATCCCTAGTGTGGGCCACACAGTGCCTCCAGCATTATATGATGGCGTATCCGGTTCTCTTGTTGTGTCGGCATGACCCAATCAAATAC
This sequence comes from Posidonia australis, assembly GCA_024699735.1. Lineage (NCBI taxonomy): Eukaryota > Viridiplantae > Streptophyta > Magnoliopsida > Alismatales > Posidoniaceae > Posidonia > Posidonia australis. The sequence continues at coordinate 4,731 of JAMKQA010023324.1, forward strand.
CTATTCCAGAAGCCAGCCTTGGTGGGCAGATGTGTTAAATGGCAGGTGATATTATCCCAATACGATATCACCTTTGTCACGCAGAAGTCCATAAAAGGACAAGCCATGGCGGATCACTTAGCCGACTTACCTTTGCCGGAATATCAGCCTTTGCAGACCTAGTTCCCAGATGAGGATATATTATTTGCAATGGGTGACGAAGAACCAGAGGGGCCTCAGAATGAGCGGCAATGGTGCCTATATTTTGACGGTGCAGTCAACAAGCGAGGAAGAGGCAACAGTGTAGTTTTAGCAATGCCACAGGGACAGCTTATTCCTTTTGCAAGAAAGCTGACATTTGAATGCACCAATAATGAAGCTGAATACGAGGCCTGCATATTAGGCTTACAAATAGCCAGGGACCAAGGCGCCCAAGAGCTCCATGTGTTTGACGATGCCATGCTGGTCATCTCACAGGTCAATGGTGACTGGAGGACAAAAGACCAGAAGCTTGTTTTATACCATGAGCACCTGCTGAAATTAACTGAAGGATTTGAAGATGTCAAGTTTTCCTTCATGAAGCAAGCCAAGAACGCGTATGCAGACGCCCTGGCAACCTTGGCATCATTGTTATCACTCCAAGAGGCACAAGCTATAGACATTTCAGTCACATGCATTGAGCAGCCAGCACATTGTATGCATATCCAAGAAGCGCCGTCATCAGCTAAATCGCCTTGGTATAGTGATATTAAAGCGTTTTTGGAGTCCAGTGGTTTCCCTCCTGGCATTTCCGTGTCAGATAAGAACACCCTAACACGGTTGGCATCCAAATATGTGCTCAGGGCCGGGCAGCTATACAGAAGGTCTTATAACCAGATGCTCCTCAGGTGCGTAGACAAAAAGGAGGCAGATGAGTTAATGTTGAAAGTCCATGTAGGCACCTGCGGCCCACACATGAATGGGGTCCTCCTAGCCAAGAAAATCATGCTACAAGGGTATTTCTGGTCCACCATGGAAACAGATTGCTGCCATTTGGTCAGAAGATGCCATAACTGCCAGATACACGGCAATTATATACATGCTCCCCCACAGCAATTGCATAGCATGTCATCACCCTGGCCATTCTCTATTTGGAGAATTGATGTTATCGGGGCCATTCATCCTGCAGCATCCAATGGGCACCGTTTTATTCTGGTAGCCATTGATTATTTTACGAAGTGGGTCGAGGCGGCATCCTACAAAACAGTCACAGCAGCTGTCACAGAAAAATTCATCAAAAACAATATTGTCGCCAGATATGGGTTTCCATTTGCTATCATTTCATAAAATGGGACTAATTTTATAGCAAAGAGATTTGAGGATTTTCTCCAGAGTTGCAAGATCTGACATCACAGATCCTCTCCCTATCGACCTCAGATGAATGAGGTAGTAGGGTCAGCTAATAAGAATCTGGTCAAGATCTTGAAGAAAATGGCCAAAGCTCATAAAGATTGGCACGAGCAGCTGCCCTATGCATTATGGGCTTATAGAACCTCCATCCGGACCTCCACAGGAGCAACACCTTACTCTTTGGTGTATGGCATGGAGGCAGTCCTTCCCTTCGAAGTGGAGATTCCTTCGTTAAGGATCTTGAAGGAGGCGGAGCTAGAGGAGGCTGAGTGGGTACAGGACCGCAATATTCAGCTAGATCTAATTGATGAGCATAGGTTGCAAGCCTTGCATCATGCCCAATGCTACCAGAAGAGAGTGGCCCGAGCATATCAAAAGAAAGTCCGTCCGAGACACTTTGAGCCAGGAGACTTGGTCCTACGTGCCATTCATTTGCCAGATACAAGGGGAAAATTTAGGCCCAACTGGCACAGACCTTTTGTGGTCAAGGAGGCCCTGTCAGGGGGTGCAGTCATTCTTGAGGGCATGGACTATACAGAGTAATCAGAGCCCGTTAATGCCTCCTATTTAAAGAAGTACTATCAATGACTCTCAGTTGATCCAAATGCCTTGCACCATGAGTCATGCATCATTGCACAGCATAAATAATCCTCTACATTCTTTTTTTCTTTTTGCATAGCATCATCATTGCCCAATGAGGAAAATTGGGAGCCTGCCCACGAAAGATGTGTCAAGTCCTCCTCATGTGCCACTACCCTAGAAGCTTAGGATGTGAGGGAGAGATTTCAGAGGAATGGGCTAAATGTACAAATTCCCATGGGACCTATATCTCGAGAGGGAGTTAAAAATGTTAGGTCTAGAGAGAGAGTGAGCAGTAAGAAAAAATACACAAGACCTTGGAGCATAAAAGAAATAAGGAGACAGAAGTAGTAGATAGAAGTTGAGCTCCACTGAGAGAGGCATGTGAACAACCTTACTCCTACCATTTAGCTTGGAGAGGAGTCGAAGCATGCGCTTATTAAGCTCAAATGATCAAAGGGACTAGCCACCCCTTCAGCACAAGAGAAATAGCAGCCACCCCCTCAGCATATGTATTTATTACCTTCAAGCAGGAGTAGGGTCAGTTAGCATGCCTATGAGGGAGAAAAGAAAAATGAATCCTCAAAAGAGTAGATATAGGACCCCAAGACTTTGGCATGAGGCCTATAAATCTGAAGGAGAGCCACAAAAAAACCTAAGTGCCTAGGTTAGTATCACATGAGTCGAGGAGAGTGTCACCTCTTATAGCAGGCAAAACAGGCATCCTTGGCACTGAGGGCACCAATATATCAATTAAACATTTCTTTGCATTTTTGTTCGCATTTCGACCAGGGGCATGTCAGCTGCTTTATGAGTCGTGTAAGCATTTAGCTAGGGCACATTTTTAGTTAAGCATAATTGCAAGGCATTTTTTGTTTGCATTTCGACCAGGGCATGTCAGCTGCCTCATGAGTCATGTAAACATTTAGCTAGGGCACATTTTTATTTAAGCATATTTACATTTATTTCGCAAGGCATTTTGTTCACATTTCGACCAGGGGCATGTCAGCTGCCTTACGAGTCGTGGTTTGAGCAAGTAAGCATTCGGCCAGGGGTATGATAGTCACTTCTTTAAAATGGAGGGATTTGAAATCAGAGACATGCCAATTAGATTGATCCGGATTAGCAGATATAGACTTGCAAGAACCAGTTTAAGCAATGCAAAGCAACATCAATTTTATTATGCCCTATCATGAATACAAATATCGCTAATCAGTTTGGGGCCTCTTTGAACAGCTAGCCTCCATGAAATTGGTGCCACTAGGCGAAATCTCGCTCAAGGGCCACATCTCTCTTATCTCAGCCTCGTACCCAGCTGTGCAGCCAGAGCCTTTGATGATGGCAAGACTGGAGGACTTGATACCAGCACTCATTTGTCGGGCCAACTCAGCAGTAGACGCATTTGAGCCTACAACATGCTTTTTCAGTCCATCCAGGCAGGGGCTCTGCTCAATGGAGTCTTGGCAGAAGCCGAACTGACGAAGGACCCAGACAGGGTGATACTCCACGCCACCAGAGAATCCAAGGAGGACCACGAGTCACATGTCCGTGGCGTTAAAGAAGGCAGTAAAATTCTGTGATGCAGAGGATATGATGCACCATGTCACAGAATCCGCATCAAGATTCCGCAGCTTGTCACACAGCTCATGCACCCCCGGGAGTGACCTCGAATGATGGGTACGGTTATAAGCTTCAAAGGCGAAAGGCCGAGGGCGCAGAATTTTCATTCCCATATGGGCGGCAAATCAAACCTGGCAAAAAAGGAATTATGGTTAGTGAAAGCACAGCAAAATAATATTAAATATTGTCAGATGATCTGCTTACCTACACCAGAGCACCACATCCATAGAAGTGGCGGGAGCGCCTCAACGCCCGGTCCAAGCCGACGTAGGTTTCAGCAAGAAGAATAGGGGCCAAGTCAATCTGGCGAACAACTACCGCCCAGGCTATTTTTGCTACCTCAATAGCCACAGTCGTCCGGCCATGGCTAAAGACCAGCTCCCCAAGAAAACGCAGCACAAAGCAATACAGCCATGGAGTACCCATGGAGGAGCGGGAACCAATGATTGAATCGAAATAATCCAGGCGCACCAAGGGTGTAGGACCATCTCTGCAGATGAGTTTCTCCTCACAAACCTCTTTGGCAATACACGTGAGCCGACTCACGACGTGTACATAATTGGCATGGCAGTAAAACACTGGCGAGGACATGAACGGGGACAGACCACAAATTCGCCTGACTTCCTCCAGAGTTAGAGTCATCTCCACTTTCCTAAAGTAGAAAACGTGCAGGGCTGGCTTCCAAAATCGAGCCACGGCACATAGCAAATGCCAGTTAACCTCCACTTTGGCTATACTCAGGAGGGAAGAAGAAATACCCCAAATCCGGAGTTGCTTCCGGTCGTTGGCTGTCAAAGCATCAATCCAGCCAAGTAAGGCGTCAGAGCAGTGCCTGGGGGTCACTATGGTGGGATAGCTCTGCAGGCACAGATTTGAACCAAATATGGCAGTAAAAGACAGAACCTGATATAAGCATGGGACAAGCATAGCAATCTAGCATGATGTGATACAAGAAACATATGCAAAAAATCAAGAAGCATTGTTCAAAGTCTGCAGCCATGGAAGTGGTATAAAACAAGAATCTGCAAAAACAAATAGCAAGAAAGCAAGCAAATCCGCAGGAAAATAGTAGGAAAGCAAGCAAATCTGCAAAGACCAGTAACAGAAAACATGTAAAACAAAAAAACACGTACCATCGTGATGCAGAATCCGCGTCTAGGAAGATCAAAAAATGAGCAAAGGAGAGGAAGCAGGGTCTGTCGCCGAGGTTTTTCAGAGAGGACGGCGCTGCCTCACGCACGATGCAGTCTTATATAGAAGATCAGGAAGGGTTTTCAGCAGAAACGGAAACGAAACTCGCCATTTCTGGAGACGCACCTATGAGGTGCATATAGCAGATGCACCGAGGAGACGCACCTAGGTGGCGCCTGGAATGACAGAAAATTTCAGCAGCACCTGTTCAGAATGTTGACATCGCCAAAATCGGTGCCAATTGTTTAACCCTGCATGGAATATACTGTTTGCATACAACCTGCACATACAAAACCCCGAGGGGCACATCGCAGAATCGGAGGTTCTCTTATACATTTTTAGAAAATGTTACAAAGTGCCATTGTTATTACAGAATTTCCAGCAAAATTACAAGATAAAGCTACTCTTCCTCTGAATCTTCCTCATCGGACGCTGCCTTTTGGAAATACTCAGCCAAGAGTCTGTTGCCTCGTCTAGTGATTCGGCGTGACCACTGAGCAGCTGCGGCAGCCTGAGAGAGAGGAGCAGAGTCGCGAACTGCTTGGGTGACCTCTGTGTCTGAACGGTCCTCATCAGACGCCTCCATGGTGAAATCCCCGCTGCTGGCTACATTCACTCTCTGAGCAGGAAAGTCTTTTTGCAAGAAAACCTATGTTAGCAATAAGAATTTCTAAAGCGGCAATAGGAGCATAAGAGAGAAGCATACCCTGATGATGTTGCGCCAGCGCAGCTCTTGCAAAATAACAGATGTGTTAGATATAGTCAAGATGGTAGGTTGCAAAGTAAGAATTTTACCCTTTTCCGGCAGATGTCAGCATAGAAGGCCCCAAATTGCACCTCGAAGCCCTGTGAATTATAGCGAATGTCAGACTATCATAGTTCACACAATAACAATGAAAAGCAGAAATGGAAATTCTGTACCTGAGCCCAGCTAGACGCATACCACATCCCGCGTTGACTGTCCCGCACGGCCGCCTCAAACAGGTACGGCTTCCCCACACACCTATACCAAGCAAGGTAATCGGTGTAGTTGACTTCTCGAAGGACGTGCCTGTCCTGACACACCTAGCTAACACACCTCCCTAGCACACCTAGCTAGCACACTTACCTAGCACACATAGCAGGCGTACATACCCGACGCACCTCTCAAGCGCACAGCCATTTCACTGGCTGCGGGCTGCTGGCTTTCCACCTCCCATGGCTGTTACCTCTAGCAACGAATATGCCATGGAATCTTCCAGGCATTTCGTCTACGAGGCCCCCTACCTTCCCATGAGTTACCCATGAGAAAATCCTATATAAGGACACCCATAGGCAACCATTGAGAGGGGTTAGAAATCTTGAATTCAGCAATTCTGTTCTGAGCCAGCATCCTGCACGAGTTTCTCCTTCTTTCCAGCAGCTTATTTTCGTTTTCTGGAGCACTCCCTTGCGTCCTAAAGCCTCCTTGGTCCTTCCAAAGCAACAAGGATCTCTTTATCTTTGATATTTCAAGAAGGAACATCTTGAGTGGTAGGCTTTCTACCTCCTCTTTCTCCTTTAAATCTCATTTCAGAAACATGATAAAGCATGCTTGAAATCTTACATATGGACTGATTTATTCCATGTTTTTGTAAAGTTTTATGATAAACATGCTTGCTCTCTATGAAAAATAATC
>JAMKQA010023345.1:0-12640 GCA_024699735.1 Posidonia australis
TTGCTTGAGTAGTTAAGCTATTTATACGTATAAAATAATCTCCTTACATGTAATTTTTCATTCACCTGTAAAAACTGATATAAGTAATTAAAAAGTGTTAATTCTCTATTCACCCCCCCTCTAGAGGAGCTATTCGATCCTACAGTTGGGTCTTAAAGGTGTGAGACTCCTTGACTATTGTTTCGAGGCTAGGGTTGTGGTCTACGGGTTGAGGTGTTTGTGACATGACGAGGAGGTGTGATACTCCTACTGTCACTGTGAGGACTGAGGCTTGGGTGTCGTTGGGTGTGGAGGTACGAGACTTTCTCCTGAGCACCGTGTGGAGGACGCTGTGAGGAGGCGTACCTTGTGGAGGTCAGTGTTGGTGGGACACGTGCTTCGTAGTTGGTAGCGTCCTAAGAGATAGGACTGCCTTCCCAAGAGGGCTTGGCTGAGAGTCAGTTCTCCAAGTGGGAGAATCCTGCAATAGTGGTTGGCTCCTATCAGGGTGACATATCGTGGTAGTGCAATTCACCTTGGTGGCTGCTTGTGGTTAGAGTTGGTTGCCTGGCGTTGGGCTTCTTGACTCGTTGTGTGTAATTTTGGCCAGTGAGAGCCTTGCTTGTGGTTTTGGACTAGTAGAGTCTTTGCCTGTTGGTTTGACCGGTGTAGGCCATGTTTCTTTTGGTTTCGGCCTATTAGGCTAAATTTGTTAGTTTTTAGTGGATTTGGAGAAAATAATTGCGAAATGGTTTTAAAGGAAAATAATTATAGTTTTGTTTTCTACCGTTTTGTGGGGTACGTGCTGGGTGACTTTTGTCACTCATGCTTGTTTCTCATAGTTTTGGGTTGTAGATGTAGGTGAGTAGGTGGGTTTTTGCATTGTGCACATAGTCTAGAGTCTCGTAGCCACACATACAGGTTCCTGGTTTTTTTGATGTTATCTATTTAGCTTTAATTTCCTGTAATTTAATTTTTTTAAATTATTGTGGAAATTGGGGGCGTTACAGATTTGGTATCAAAGTACCAGGTTCATTAGGTTGCACTAGCCTAGGGTGTCCGGTCCTGAGATTCTATAGGTTTTGCATACATGGTAGAGTTTGCATCTAGTTTTCATCATGATTTTCTGTTTGCTGTTTTGTTCGTGGTGTAGGTGTTTTGCCTCTCTCATTTTGCAGGATGCCTCTTCATGGTCTCAAAGGTAAGGCTCAGACTTAGGATCCCGAGCTCTATAAGGAAGCGGGCGGATGGAAGGTATCTCCACTTCGATGGTAGAATTGCTTCCATGCTGTAGACTAGAAAGTATGGAGTTGCTCCGGTTGAAGTCCGGACTAACGTTCTAGAGGCCCATAGTGCATACAAAAGCTTGTCATGCTAGTCCTTGTTTGTCTCTACCATCTTTTTCAAGTTTTTTGTTGGATTCTTGTTGGTAGACTCCACTGCTCCGTTCATCTATGGGTGATATGGTGAGGATTTGTGATACTTGATATGTAGACTTTGTAAGAAGTCCTCGACTTTCTATGCTCTGAAATTGGTCTCGTTGTCGGAGACAATGTGTAGACACCCCGATTTTGAGGTGACTCATTGATAATTCTCCAGATGTTGCTTTGGATGTGGCTGACCCTCTAACCAATCCCAAGCCCATAGCAAGCCTGCAGCCCAATTAGGAATCTAGACGAGTAGGGGAGAGCACTTACCTAGCACACCTACCTAGCACACCTAGCAGGCGCACGTACCCGACGCACATCCCAGGTGCCCAGCCATTTCGCAGGCTGCGAGCTGCTAGCTTTCCACCTCCCATGGCTGTTACGTCTAGCAACGGATATGCCATGGAATCTTCCAAGCTTTTCGTCTACGAGGCTCCCTGCATTCCTATGCATTACCTTTGGGAGTTCCCTATAAATAGACACCTATAGGTAGCCATTTGAGAGGATTAGAAAAGCTGAATCATCTTGAAAGAGAGCCTTCTCCAAAATTCTGCAAACACCCACTTACACTCGAGTTTTTCCTCTTGCGTCCAAAGGCATTCCCAGCCCTTCCAAAGCACCTGGGAGCTTGTTATCCTAGGTCTTTCTTTTCTTCCTTGAAGGAACATCCACCTCGGACAAGGTAGGCCTTTTTTATCTTTCAAGCAACTTCCTTGTTCTTTTACAATGGAATAGCATGTTATTAGCTCCATGATAGGTCTATTTCTTTTTATATCACCATGAGGATTTTGCTCTAGTTTATTTATTCTTTTTGCAAGATACCCTGCATGATAACCTATGCTTTGATTATAGCATGTCTATTTCGTTTCTAGGGAGCACTGTATTACTTGCATGAATCATCTCTTTTTTCTTTATTATGTTCCTGATGTAGTCATGTGCATGAGCAATCTTCTCTTATTATGTTCTAGATATGATCATGGTTATGACAAGTTTTATTGGGTTTACTCATCCCATGCTTGAATCTTTTGCATGAACTCATTAATCATCATGTTTTAATGAGATAGTAATGATCTGATGCATTTCATCATGCTCTTCACACTCGCATGGATCAATTTGCATTAGTATAGATTACCCATCATCTTTCTGGGTCAGTTCTGGATCGGATCACAGTCTGATCTAGATTTTTATGGGGACCACCTATATGGCGCACCAGAGTGGCGCACTTAGCCAGCGCCCCGCTCTGGCGCCCCATGCAGGAGCACCAGACTGATCAGAAGGTAAAACTCTCACTTTTGCATCCCTGTTTGCATGGTTTTCTGAATGTTTTTGAGCCTAATTCCTTTATTGCTTGTTGTTTTTATTCCATGGTTTTGCATGCATTTGTTTTCAGTAAAGCGAGATTATTTTCTAGTCGTTTTCTCCCTTTGGATATTCAGTCCACGGTCGAAATCTGGTAGGCTGGTTGCACCTTACTCCTACATGGAGAGCCTTGTGCATCAGCCCATGATCTAGTGGCCTGACTGAATCCTGCTCCTTTCATTCTAGCTTAAATAGGTGAGAGCTTGTGTGAGGCTATCAGCCCTTGAGCACTAGGGTCACAAATCATTGCATTTACATGTTTTTCCAAGTGTTACAGAAGGATTTTGCACTACATACTTTTCCAGAATGCATTCCCTGATATTTTGGCTTTGCATAGTTCTCTGTATTCCCTCAACACATTTTCCTAGCCCACCTAGACACACATAGGGGGCGCAGCAGACTGGAGCACCAGTCCGGTGCACCAAACAGGCTCATTGGCCTGTTTTCAGTAGCACACAATAGGTTTTGATATGTTTTTTGGCTTGTTTTCTCAACTCGATTCACGTCTGGGTTTTCTTTGGCTTTATTCCTTGATGCATTAGGAAGACACATCTATGTTTTCAACAGTTTTCCTGCATTCTAGATTGCATTAGGCATATAGCAAAGCAAGGACGATAAATCACTCAGGATATTAGATCTTTGATCTTATTGTGCAATATTATTGCATCAACACTTGACCCGGCATACGAGCGATATTTCTGAGCATTAGGACACACCCCTGCACATCATGCACCCATACTTTAGACACCACACAAGCATGGCATGGCATATCACCCTCGGGCGTACAGCAAAGGCTACAAAGCTGACATTCCCTAAGCAAAAGAGAAATCAATAGAAAGACCGATTTATCGGGTGTACGAGGGTGCTTAACACCTTCCTCGTACGTAACAGGGATCCTTACCCAAATTTCTGGTTTACGAAGACCTTTTTATTATTTTGCATGATTTTCGTGTTTTATATGGTTTTCCTCTTCTCCCATTTGAATAGACTAGGTGGCGACTCCTGCATTTGCATTATTTCATTTTTACCGTGACTTTGCCGACTTTGGCATATTTTTGCCATCATCAATGGCATGGTTACAGGAACTAGCGACTCCGCTGGGGATAACCAGATCCCAGCTTTTGTTTTGATTTCTCTTTTGCTTCAGCTTTCTTGCTTGCCTTTTCTATGTCATGCTTTGTTATTCTTTTTTAAGTGGTGTCTTTTTGCATGCATGCATTTTGTAATGTTGTTCTTTTCTTTTACACATTTGCCATGTCACCACTTTTGCACATGTTATAGCACATGCTTTCATTTGTTTATCCATGTCTAAATTGCATGTTTATTTCCCTTCTTGTATATGCCATGCCTAGGAGATTAGAGACATGCTTGCTTCCCCTTTTGGTCAATGAAAACATAACAACTAAAATTATCAATCTTAAGTCAAACTAGGGACAAATTGCAAATCTTCCCCCATGGTTTAATAAGCTTGCAAGTAAAAAATTTAAAGCATACTTTGCATACATCATATAGGGCATGCATCTTCTCCTCTCTAGGATTACTTATACAGTCTGCGAAGGACATGTTTCGGTGGTTCATCCTAATGGCTTTGGTGTGGGATGAAAAATCAGACTTGTTCCCCCTTAACCGGGGTCGTGTCGGTGTAAGTAAAGCGGCATAGCCTACTGCTTTGGCAGAGGTCAAGGCTCCGAAAGCACCACTCGTTCACTGCCTAGGCTTTGGCTGGGATTTAGAACGGGGACCTTACTATTTCTAAACTTGAGTCAGCGACCTATTCACCCTAGTGTGTGAACCCGGAGTAGACAGCTTAATAGGACATCCCTAGTTGGTGAGAGAGTGCATACTAGAAGCATGCATTCGCATTGCATACCACCATAATCATTGCATCTTGCTGATTTGTTTGTTTTTGTGCATAGGATTTCCGAGTTTCCTTTGCCTGAGCTCGAGATCTTTCCTTTCACTGACTCTGTTTGCGACCTCATTTTCAATCGCATCTCCCGAGTTATTCGTCACTTCCGACGATAGCTCGTCCTAGGATTCGTCTTGTTCATCCTAGTCGCAGTCCAATCTTCACTCACTCGCGATCCGCGATGGCCCAGCATGCTGGCGAGTCCCTTTCCCCAGCTGTCCAGGAGGAGGTCCCCGCCTCAGGACACTCTTCCTATGTGTTTGCTCCTGTCATCCTTGCTGCCTCTACTTTTGTCTTAGCCTCTAGAGGACCTCCACCACCTCATTTCCGTGTTCCCGTGGCAAACCTGCCTTAGGGACCACCTGCCTGGTCTTCTCCTGCTGTCAGGGCCACAGCAGTCGAGCCTGTCCCCCCTCAGGGCTATGTGTTTACTAGCCCTCCTCCTACTGCAGCTGTTTCAGTAGTAGCTACCCCCCAGTTTGGACAACTGGGATCTCAGCCTCTTGCTTCTTCCCCTGTCTTGCCTCCTTCTCTTGGAGCCACCAGCGACGATCATATGACCGCGCAGCTGCAACAGATGTCAGCCCTCTCCCAGCAGCTGTAGGGATTGGCACTAGCGCTCCAGCCCTTCTCAGCTTTGTCATTCCCAGCTCCCGAGTTGCCTGCGCAACCGGCTTTAGGACCACAGTTTGCACCTGCTGCACTCCCACCACAACCGTCGCCATCCCTTGTCTCTCCGGCAATAAGGGTGTCGGCATTACCCTCTGTTACACTAGCATAGCACCCACCTCAGCATGCATCCCTCCTATCTGGTGGCCAGCTCCCTAGGCCGACGGGAGCATTACCATTTGTGAGTGTTGATACCATCCCGGTCCAACAACTCTTGCTCCCACATTCTGCACCACTAGTTTCACCACCTCCTGCTTTTCCTTCACCCTTTTATCACACACAGGCCTCATCCTTCATCCCACAGCACACTGCACCCATGCACAGGTACACTGGCCATCCTGCTGCAGCACCAGACGGCGGAATGGTGGATCCGGAGGAGCCCTTAGGGGCGACCCATACAGTTTACGCGGCACCCGCCTCTACTACACAGTCCACACCTGCAGTAGCTCTAGATGCTCTCCTCGCGAGAATAAACGATCTGGAAACGCACTCTCCGACAAGTGCAAGGTGGGGACCTCCAGTCCTATCAATTCCGGGACCTCTGTTATTTCCCAGAGGCGACTCTCCCCCCGAATTTTCATATTCCGGAATTTGAAAAATACAATGTTTGGGCTGCCCAATTGCCCACCTAAAAGCCTATTGCGGAGACCTCGCTCAGCTTCAGGCTGACAAAAGGTTGTTAATCCGCTTGTTCCAAAAGAGTCTTACGGGGTCCATGTTGAAGTGGTTCACTTCCCTCAACATGGCCACCATCAGGACTTGGGACGACCTTACGCAGGTGTTCCTAGAGTAATATTCCTTCAACCTCGACTTAGTCTCCAAGCAGGAGGACCTAGTCGCTCTCAGGCAAAGACCCCAAGAAGCATTTGGGGAGTATCTTGGACGTTGGCGCTCATTGGCTTCACAAGTCAAGGATAGACCCTCTGACGAGGAGTCTATTGAGATAGTGATCTGGGGAGCACAGCCAGCGATCGGGGCTCTGCTTAGCATTCAGCCTGTTACAACTTTCTCTGCACTACTTCGGGCAGGCACCTGTGTTGAGAGTTCACTACGCGACGGTAGTTTTCCAGCACTCTCAGCATTTGCCAATCAAGCCACTTCCTCACATAGTGGCCCTAGCAGCAGCAACAACCCCAATACCAATCCACATAGGAGGCGGGATCCCTCCAAGAATATCGTCTCTTACATTAGATCCCCTGTTGCTCTAGTAAATGTCCGCCCGCCCCCGCAGCGCCAAGTAGTTTATGCACCCATGCCTACACCTAGAGCACATCATGCATCGCATATCACCCCCACTGCCACACCAGTTTATCCCAACCCACCGGCTAGGACGCACCCCCCGTTGGCACATCCACAGCCGAAGCGACAACACCGTGACCGATGCCACTATACCCCTTTAGTGGAGCCGTTGAGCATGGTATTCCCTAAGGTCGCATCCTTGCTGAGGTTGCCGGAGGTACGCCCTCCGCCTAATCCGCTGCCAGCCTGGTATAATGCCAATGAGTTCTGCATTTTCCATCGCGTGGCTGGCCACACGACGGACAATTGTTTGACACTTAGGGACGCTGTCCAGGATCTGATTGACCAGAGGGTCATTACGATTAATACCCAAGCAGCCGCCCCAGCACATCCCCCAGTAGTATACCCAGCACGGCAAGCACAACCCAGCATAGTTAGTCAGCCCTTGCCACAGCATCCGCCACCGGGAACGCCAGGTTCCTCGAGAGTTAATTTTGTTTCTTCTGTTCCTTCTGGGTCAGTTTCTTCCCCTATCTGCCCAACTGCTTTGATTCATGATGTATCTTCTCCTTTTCCCTACCGTTTGTATCTTTCCTTCCTCGATAACACCAAGGAATCTATTTCTGTGATCCGTCCTACTGTTGAGTCGGAGAACCCTGAGGTGCTACCTGTAGCTCATCCCCAGCCTCTAGCTCCAGTCTATTTAGCAGCCTAGCCCCAATCCAGACCAAGACGGCCAGCATGCCCTCGAATCCACCAGTATCCTCACCAATACTACTAGCACCCCCAGGTAGATACCCCTACTTGCCCTTATCCTTCAATATCACCTGTACAGTTAGCAGCCCATCCCCCAGTTGTTGTTACTCTGACCCACGACATGCACTGTGGTCCTTATAGTTATGCCACAGGAATGTGCACAGAGGTGACACGATCGGGTAGAGTATACAAACCCTCAGCAACCAGGCCTAACCTCTTAACCCAAGTCCCTAACCAGTTATCTAAACCATCAGGGTAGAGTCCCTAACCTCTTAACCCTGCCATCTAGGCCATCAACACCTATAGCAGTAACCCTTGCCCAACCCCACGAACATTCTCCTCAGTCACCTATGCCTAAGGTAGCACCGTCTTATCCTATCACTAGCGGCCAACCTTCAGCTGACATCACTGTTCAGCTTAAGAAGGTTAAAGTCGACATTTCCATTCGAGACCTAATCCATACGTCGGTTGAGCATAGAGAAGCTTTCCTTAGGGTTTTTCAGGCAGCTCGTGTATCCCAGTCTATAGAGCCTGCTATCATTGAGAACATGGTAGGAATGATCGCGGCACCTCAGGTTATCTCCTTCTCCAGCCAAGAGTCACCTCCCTTTGGCACCAATCACAATTCTCCCTTGTTCATCACTGCACAGTATCAAAGTTTTCGCATTCCCCTCACACTGGTGGACAATGGAGCAGGCCTTAATGTTTGCCCCTTGCGCACAGCAAGTGCACTCGGATTCAAGTCCAAGGATGTTATACCGACTGTGAAAGGGATGACAGCTTTTGATAATACGCATCATGATGCGCTTGGAATTTTAATCATTCCCCTGACCATTGGCCCTGCTCGCTTCGACGTGGAGTTCTACGTCGTTGATATCGAACCTTCTTTCAATCTCTTGCTTGGACACCCTTGGCTTCACAAGCATCAAATCATTCCTTCAACCCTCCATCGCATGATTAAGTTTTTTTGGGATGACAATGTCGTTGTTGTCCTGGCAGAAGACATGGAGAGGGTTGAGTCTGTCTCAGCTTTAACCCCGCAAACTGTTCATTTCGAGCCCAAACCTACCGATGTTCTCTTTCCGGTTAATCAGTTTGAACCGGTTAATTTCATTCCGCCCTCAGAGCTTGCCGGCCATTTGGCCACTTCTGGCAACCCCCGCTTGATGATCGACAACCTATGTCGCAAATGGGGATACGAGAAAGGATCACCTCTTGGGCTTTATGGTGAGGGAATCACCGAGCCGATTGAAGCCGAAGAATGGGTTGAGAAAGACGGTTTGGGTTACGAGCGATGCAGTTAGAGAAAGAGATCCCAACGCCAGGGTAAGTCTTCTAAGATGATTATTCCACGAGATTTATCCAACTTTGTTAGCGTAGGCATCATGGATCCGAACTACAGTTCCTATGCAGTGTTAGCACCACCAGCCTGGATCTGCCTAGAGGGTTCATGTCAAGACAGCAGCTAGCCAGAACAGCCGAGTACATAGCAGGGTATCATGCAGAGCGGTAAGCAGACAGAGCAGTCAGCAGCTCAGATTCTGGTCCAAAAGGCAGACTCAGATGATGACATCGGGAATCTGGACTTGTTATTTCAGAAGCAGCTAGACATGCTTGCAGAAGACATAGCAGAGTAGGACCACAGAAGAAAGGGAAAAACAATTGTTACAGCATCACCAGTAGACACACCAGTACCACCCCAGGACCAGATTTCAATTATGGTCCTGCAAGAAACAAATGAAAGGGACACTAGACCATTGGAGTTAATCTCCTGTCAGTCGGGAGGCTGGTCTAGTTGGTATTGGCAATATAAGCCTCACCTTAAGGGTGAAGATCAAAATCGTGAGGCAAGTACGAGTGGGACAGATGGTGGCCCCACCAATCTACAGCAGAGCAGTTGCTAGTAAACAAAACTTTGTACAGTTAGTAGCACAAAAGAAAATAAATCAAAAAACAAGAATAAAGAGGTATCCACATCGGAGGCGGACTCTTAGCTCCTCAGACCATCCAAACAGGGAAGTAGAAGCAGTAGCACAATGTCGGCATAGAAACAAAAAGGTCACTGTGATAGTCCTTAAACACCATCAGGGCGCAGAATCAGAGGAAGTCTTCTCAGTGGACATAACCGACCCGACATTTGAAAAGGAGATCCTGTCAGAACTAATTGCCTATGAAGAAGAGGATGAGGTCCATGGAACAGATAATGAGGAGGAGCCCTCGCAAATTCCATTCTTTGATGATGATCCAGAAGGCCCAAATATTCATGTCGAAGAAGTGACGGAGCTCATCAACATCGACACAGCGAAGGAAATAAAGGAAACACGCATCAGTGCTAGTTTATCACCACAAGCAAAGGCGGAGTTCATGGCTTTCCTAAAGGAATATGTAGATGTCTTTGCGTGGAGCTATGATGACATGGTGGGGCTAGATATTGAAGTGGTAGTTCATACATTGCCACTAATTCCAAATTCTAGGCCAGTTAAACAGAAACTCCGCAGATGGCGACCCCAATGGCTTTTAAAGCTCAAGGAGGAGATTATGAAGTAGTACAAGGTCAACTTTCTCAAGGTTGTGCTGTATCCTGAATGGCTCGCCAACGTGGTCCCAGTACCTAAAAAGGATGGACGGCTTCGCATGTGCATTGACTATCGAGATCTCAACAAAGCGAGCCCTAAAGATGATTTCCTGCTCCCTCACATCGATATTCTGGTAGACAACACTGCAGGGCATAAGATGTTGTCTTTTATGGATGGGTTTTCTGGGTATAACCAAATCGGAATGGCTGAAGAAGATATGGAGAAGACATCCTTCATTACTCCATGGGGAGTCTTCTATTATAGGGTGATGCCATTCGGACTAAAAAATGCAGGCGCAACATATCAAAGGGCTATGACAGCTTTGTTCCACGATCTTATGCATCAAGAGGTTGAAGTGTATGTGGACGACATGATTGCCAAATCCAAGGAGCCCGAGGACCATCTTACCTGTTTAAGAAGACTATTTGAGCACCTGTGGAAGTATAAGCTCCGCTTGAACCCCAACAAGTGTATATTTGGGGTATCCTCTGGAAAGCTACTGGGTTATATCATCAGTCAGAGGGGAATTGAAGTGGACCCTCACAAAGCCAGGGCTATCATTGACATGCCTCCCCCAACCACTGAGAAAGAAATTCGTGGTTTATTGGGCAGGTTATAATGTATCGCAGGTTCATTGCACAGCTTACGCCTATATGTGAGCCCATATTCAAGCTGCTAAGGAAAAATGCTCAAACTTCTTGGAATGAGGAATGTCAAACTGCCTTCGATAAGATAAAACAACTACTAGTGAAGCCTCCAGTTTTAGTTCCCCCCGTGCCAAGGCGCCCTTTGTTACTATATCTCTCTACCACGCAACATTCTATGGGCACAGTCCTAGGCCAGCATGACGAATCTGGGCGTAAGGAGAAAGCTATTTACTACCTTAGCAAAAAGTTCAATGACTGCAAGGTTAAATACAGCCCAATAGAGAAAGTCTGCTTATCCCTAGTGTGGGCCTCTGGCATTATATGATGGCATATCCCGTTCTCTTGTTATGTCAGCATGACCCAATCAAATATCTGTTTCAGAAGCCAGCTTTGGTGGGCAAATGCATTAAATGGCAGGTGATGTTATCCCAATACGATATCACCTTTGTCACACAGAAGTCCATGAAAGGACAAGCCATGGTGGATCACTTGGCCAACTTACCTTTGCCAGAGTACCAGCCGTTGTAGACCCAGTTCCCAGATGAGGATATATTATTTGCAATGGGTGACGAGGAACCAGAGGGACCTCAGAACGAGCAGCAATGGTGCCTGTATTTTGACGGTGCAGTCAATAAGCGAGGAAGAGGCATCAGTGCAGTTCTAGCAACGCCACAAGGACAGCTTATTCCCTTTGCAAGAAAGCTGACATTTGCACCAATAATGAAGCTGAATATGAGGCCTGTATCTTAGGCTTACAAATTGCAAGGGACCAAGGCACCCAAGAGTTCCATGTATTTGGCGATGCCATGCTGGTTATTTCACAGGTCAATGGTGACTGGAGGACAAAAGACCAGAAGCTTGTATTATATCATGAACACTTGCTAAAATTAACTAAAGAATTTGAAGATGTCAAGTTTTCCTTCATGAAGCGAGCCAAGAATGCATATGCAGATGCCTTGGCAACCCTGGCATCATGGTTATCACTCCCAAAGGCACAAGCTATAGACATTTTGGTCACATGCATTGAACAGTCGGCACATTGTATGCATATCCAAGAGGCGCCATCATCTGCTGAACTGCCATGGTATAGTGATATTGAAGCATTTTTGAAGTCTGGTAGTTTCCCTCCTGGCATTTCTACGTCAGATAAGAAGACCCTGACACGGTTAGCATCCAAATATGTGCTCAGGGCCGGGCAGCTATACAGAAGATCTTATAATCAGATGCTTCTCAGGTGTGTAGACAGAAAGGAGGCAGATGAGCTAACGTTGAAAGTCCATGCAGGCACTTGCGGCCCACATATGAATGGAGTTCTTCTAGCCAAGAAAATCATGCTACAAGGGTATCTCTGGTCCACCATGGAAACAGACTGCTGCCATTTTGTCAGAAGATGCCATAATTGCCAGATACATGGCAATTTTATACATGCTCCCCCACAGCAATTGCATAGCATGTCATCACCCTGGCCATTCTCTACTTGGGGAATTGATGTTATCGGGGCCATTCATCCTGCAACATCCAATGGGCACCGTTACATTCTAGTAGCCATTGATTATTTTACAAAATGAGTCGAGGCGACGTCCTACAAGATAGTCACAACAGCTATTATAGAAAAATTCATCAAAAATAATATTGTCGCCAGATATGGGGTTCCATTTGCTATTATTTCAGACAACGGAACTAATTTTATAGCAAAGAGAGTTGAGGATTTCCTCCAGAGTTGCAAGATCAGACATCACAGATCCTCCCCCTATCGACCTCCGATGAATGGGGTGGTAGAGTCGGCTAACAAGAACCTGGTGAAGATCTTGAAAAAAATGGCCGAGACCTATAGAGATTGGCATGAAAAGTTGCCTTATGCATTATGGGCTTACAGAACCTCCATCCGGACATCCACAGGAGCAACACCTTACTCTTTGGTGTATGGCATGGAAGCAGTCCTTCCCTTCAAAGTGGAGATTCCTTCGTTAAGGATCTTGAGGGAGGCGGAATTAGAAGAGGCTGAGTGGGTACAGGACCACAATGTTCAGCTAGATCTAATTGATGAGCATAGGTTGCAAGCTCTGCATCATGCCCAAT
>JAMKQA010023352.1:0-10113 GCA_024699735.1 Posidonia australis
GGCCACAGAAAACACACCACAGGGGAGAAACCAAGGCACAGAACACAAAGAAGCAACCACAACCAACACACAACTGGATTTACCATTAATAAACCATACACAAATAATCACAAGAAATTTCATGGTTTAAAATTAATGGAGAAAAAATCCAAGCACAGATGTTACAGCAGGCCACGATCCCAACCCTCGACTTCCACCTCTCTTCTAGTATTAAAAATCGATTGGAAAACCAACCGCAAGGGTGAAAAAAAGGGAGGAACGGAGGGAGCATCGGAGAAAAGGGAGAGAGTCCGACAGACCCCCATTGGAGCCCTAGAAAACTTGACAATTCTCCCCACCGTGAGAGCACCTTCTCCAACCCACTTGCAACCCCTGAACGCCCCTGAACCGTCCCAGTCGGAGTAGCCACCAGAGAAGTGCCACCATCGAGTTCCGTTGGGAAGGACAACAGCTACCAACTAGGTACTCCTTTTCCCCTCTATTTCAATCCCAAGCATGCGCCTTAGGTCCAAAAGACTCCCCCTAGCTTTTTAGGCAAGTTTAGCTGAAGTAGGCCACCATGCTAGTTATCTCCGCTTCCTCCAGTGGTGGGTTCACCACCACCGGTGAGGCCTCAGGCCTCAGGCCTCCTGGTCCAAGGGAGGCCCCATGGGCCTCTCCTCCCTTTTCCTCCTTCTCCTCTCTGAGCTTTCATTGCTCAAGAGGGGTTCAGTTGGCCACCTCAGGCCGGAGCCCTCACCACTGGCCTTGCGAGCGTCGTCAACCGCCGTCAAGACCCCCTATGCACACTGGACGCCCCCCGTCGCTCGTGACCACTCTAAGAGGCTCCGCTGCATCGCTAGGAATCTCCCCATACCGCCATGTCGCTGTCTTTGGCCCTGGAGCGCCGTGCCTACCTTTGTCGTGCCTGTTTCCGGTGCAGGGGATGGGAGGAGCTCCTTAGGCACCTTCAGTCTCCGTCGATGTCTCCAAGGGTCTCCTTTGGTCTCCTTGAAGCTCCCTTGGTCCTCATCGCGCCGCTCCAACCACCGCGTCGTAGCCAGCCACTCTGCCGTCGTCTTCTCCAGCGTCGACAGCCGCTCGCCGGAGCCAGAGGTGGGCGAGGCATCTCAGACCTCTCTAGTCCTGCCCACCACTTTGGAAAGCTCCGCCGTGCCTCCCTCCAGCCTCTTGAGTCGTCTCTGAAGCCCTCCAGTCGTTGCACCGCCGTTGGGTAGTCGCTGGAGGTCGCGTTAGAGTGGGAACGTCGACGGTCCTCCGTTGGTTTTTGAAGGAGTTGTTTTGAGTTCAGGCCCTTTAGTTTTAATTTTTTTTTTGCACTTGAGTCCTCTTTTCATTACTTTTGAGTCCTTCTATTTATGTTTAAGTCCTTGTTGTTTTAAATAACCTTTTATTTCTTTTATTTTTCTTGTAAATATTTCATATTTTACCCTGTTTAGTTTTAATTCTATTTTCAGTCCTATAAATGCTTGTTTTCTCACATTAAAGTTCCTGAGATTAGGTTTTCTTTGCAATTAAGTCCTATAATTTTGCATTTTCCCCCAGAGTTCTTTGAAATGAATTTTCTTTGTAAAATTTACTTTCATAACCCTAAAGTCATCCATAATTACATTGATTATGTAAAAAAACTTGATTTCTATTGCATTTTGGTCCTAAAATTTTGCATGTCAGTTCCTAGACTCATTCCATAATGTTTGTTGGACATGAATATTTACATCTAGGCCCCTGAATTTCTTTTTAAAAATCATTAGTCATGGTTTTAGTCGTATTTTAAATCACATTTTGGTATGTTTCACAATTATTGATCACATGTGCTTGTAAATCACCACCTGAATAGAGTTTTCATAAAAAAGAAACCATGTTTGCAATATAAATGAATTCCTGATTTCACATTTTAGTCAAATTCGCACTTTATGTTTGAACTTTGCACAATTGACCCTGAATTTTCAAGAAATTACCAAAAGTGCAATTTTCACACATGTCACACCACAGTACCACATTTTCTTTAAATCCTTCATCCTAATATTAAGATAAAACTTTCTAAGCGCATTTTAGCCATGATTTTCTCCTTTTTGTACATTTTACACTTTAGTCTCTGTACTTGTCTTTTATCATGTTTACATCATTTTTCTTGTTTTTAAGACTTTGTCCTTTTCATGTTTCCTTACAAATAACATTTTCCTGACTTTTTACATACATTTTGCATACATTAGACCATGCATCATCCACATGCAGGCATTTTTCACATCTGGCCATGGAAATGACCAAATTACCCTTGAGCTGCCAATTCATACACATGCATGTTAGTTCGTGCACTAAGTCATGCATAATGTCTATCCAAATCATTCCTTAGTATCTTTTACCCATTTAGGTATATTTTCATACATTCTAAATAGTTTTCGTTGTATTTGTACATCAATCCATCCCTTTTTAAGTAAGCCCACATCCCATGAGTTTCTTTCATGGATTTTCCTCATCCTGCTTTCAGAATCCTTTGCCTGATATTTGATTTGATCCTCTTTATTCTGTATTCTTGGATTTTTTGATTTGATTTTGATTTCATTGCCTAAGGGCATATACTAACTGACTAAAAGGCCAACATTGGCCCACTTGTGGATTATTTCTCCTTTTTTATTTTCATGACTTTTTCTATAATTTCGATGACTTGGGTTTGTCCCACTTTTATTTTTTTGATATCAGTATGGTTTTCCGAAGCGTTCCTTCCAAAAACACTGTCATTTTATATGATTTTCTTCGTATATCGCCATTTGCCTGTTTTATGTGGATTTCTGTGCAATTTTTTCGTTTGGGTTTCCGTGATGTTGTCTGTGATTCTAATGATTCGAGTCTATTGCATTTTTGATGCTCTTGATGTCGGTGTGGTTTTCCTGAGCATTCTTTCTAAAAATACCGTCATTTTATGTGAATTTCTTCACATGTCATAGTTTACCTGTTTTGTACAGACTTTTTTGCAGTTTTTTCCGTCTTGATTTCCACGATGTTTTCTATGATTCTGATTATTTGAGTTGATCGTATTTTTGATTCTCTTGAGGTCTATATAATTCTCTGAGCCTTTCTCGCCGGAAATCTCGTCATTTCTTGCGATTTTCTTTGTCGTATCATATTTTGTGGTTTCATCATTTCGTGCGGATTTCTTTGCAGTTTTCACATACCTTCTTGCACATCCATCTTATCTTAACTTGGCATTCATATTAGCCTGATTAGAGCACAATCTAGGCTTAGTAAACATTCATTCAGCTTCTAGCAAGCGAATCAGACTAGAAAGACCGAGTTTCTCGGACATATGGGGGTGCCTAACACCTTAATTTCCAGTGTGTAATAGGAATCTTTACTCATCCTCTGGTTTGTGGACATTTGGCCTTCACATTTGCATCTCATGCATTCATCTTTTGTGGTTTGTTTGTGGTTTTTCTCGTCTTTCCCTTAAAAGACTAGGTGGCGACTCCTTTTCTTTTTCGTTTTATCCTGTCTTGCGCCTTCGCCATCCTGGCATGGCTGTGGCCTTCTCCCTCTGGCGCGACTCTGCGCCACATCCTCTGGCAGACATGGTCACATATCCATTTGCATCCTTTGGCCTTCCTATCTTTAGGTAAAGCACACAATTGCCAAACTTTATTTCTTTTCATGAAATCAATTTCATTATTCATGACTTCAAGCTATAAATCTTTGTCATGTGATTCAATCACATCTTTATATGACATGGGTTCCATGTGATTTTCCTCTTCTATATCAACTAATAAGTATGAAAGCTCATAAGAATACAAATGATAATCATCTATCCATGAAGGTTGAAATTTCATTCTTTTATTTACAACTGGAGCTTGTTGTTGTTCATTTTCTTGTATAGTTTCATTTTGATTTTCAATGTTGGATTGAATATGTTGATCTTCACCTACAATTTCTATGGATTCATTTGTATTTTCCATATTAGGTTGACATTCTCCTTCATTTCCAAGGTCTTCTTTCAGGATATCATTAAAATAATCATCTCCTATTATCTGTAGAGGTTCCTTATCATTATTTTGTTCTCCTTCCTCCAAATTTCTAGGAAGGTAGTATCTCTATATTCAATAATTCCTTTTTCTTTATAGAAAAATTTATAACTAAAGAAATTTTGACAATAGCCAATAAATATGCATTTCAACGTTCTAAATTCCAACTTATCCCTTAACTGTTTAGGAATAAGTACATGGACTATAGAACCCTATTTCCTCAAATGATTTAAACTGAGCTTTCTTCTGGTCCACAATTCATAAGGTGTACTTAGAATAGATTTAGTGAATATTTTATTCAATATATAATTACTTGTAAGCAAAGCTTCTTCCCAAAATTCTTTAGAGAGACTTGCATGTGAAAGCATGCATCTAATAGAATTTATTAAAGTTTTGTTCTTCCTTTCCATTACATCATTCTGTTGTGACATATAAGACATTGTAGTATGTCTTTTAATTCCATGTTCTTTACAATATTGCTTAAATTCATTTGAATTATATCCCTCGCCTCTATCTGTTCTTAACACATTGATGTTCCTTCCAAGTTGTTTTTCTACTTCCATTTTATATCTTTTATAACATGCTAATACTTCCATTTTATGAGATATTAAGTATACATAAGCATATTTAGAAAAATCATCTATAAATGTCAAAATATTCCTTGTGATTATATGTTTTTATACCAAGTGGATTGCATACATCAAAATGAATTAAGCCTAACAATTCATTCGATCTATATCCCTTTCCAAATGGTTTCTTAGTTATTTTTCCAACTAAGCAATGTTGACATTGTTCTAATTCCAAATTTTTAACATTAGGCAAGAGATTCAATATTATCATTTGTTCTATTTTAGATTTACTAGGATGCCCCAATCTAAAATGTCACAAAATAAATTCTGATAAATAACACACAGAATAATCAAAAGCAGCATCAATATTATTCATTTCATTATCGATAATAGAAATACAGAATAGATCATATTCAGGTACATAAACATCATAGCAAAAATCTTTTTGTCTTTTTCTATGGATACACGTTTATTATAAAAAACAACTTCTAAGCCATTCTTCACGAGAGCAGCAAGAGAAATCAGATTTCATCTCTTGCCAGGTGCATAAAAGGCGTCTTTCAGAACCATGATATTGTCTCCATGATTCTGCAGATATGTGCTAATTCCTTCTACATCTAAAAAGGTCTTGTTGCCCATATAAATGCGTTGTTCATCCTTTTTAAATTCGATGAAAGATTCCAACCCTTTTTTTTGTTTTTGCAATGTGTCGAGTTGCACCAGAATCAATCCACCATTCATTGGAACTTGGTACTACGACATTGTTGCATTCTACTACACCAATGAATACCTTTTTATTGGTTGGTCCTTGTACCGATGCCTTGCCTTTATTTCCATTTTTATTTGAACAATTTGATCTAAAATGACCAAATTGGCAACACTGATAGCAAGATCATCGTGGCTTCTTTCCTTGTTTCTGATTTGTCTTGAACTGTAATCTATTTTGTCCATTCCTCTTTTTTTGTATTTTGTCATTCTTAGGCTTTTGAAAAATTACAGTTATTTCTTCCAGATTTAATTCATGTCTTTCTGACTGGCCATTATCTCTTGCTCAGTTCCAAACATAGCTGGCAATTCAAAAAGTTGAAGTGGAGTAAACCTAAGAGCTGTGGTAACCATATCAAAACTTATTAATAAGCTATTAAGAATAGTTGCCACTTGCAGTTTTTCTGAAATGAGAGTTCTAGCTACTGTTAAATCCTTAGTCATGATAATCATATTGTTAACATATTTCCTTCTTGTATTTTACAAGAGTAATACATTTGAAGGAGAAGCTGAGTATTTATCTCAGTAGTTTTATCATACTTTTCCTTCAAAGCATTCCGCAAATTGTGTGAAGTGTCGCATGATTCAAAAAAATTTATTAAGCTATCATCCATAAACATCAACATGAGACTTTTTGCCTTTTTGTCATCAGATTTGCATTTTTCTTGTTTTTTGATTTTCGTCTCAATGGCGTTATTATCTATTTCTGGAGGAACAGCCTCAACAACATATTCTAAATTGTCATATATAAGGACATATTTGATTTTTCTATACCACATCTCATAATTCACCCATTCAACTTTTCAATCTTTACCAGTTCAATATAATCAATTTGTTAAAAGTCATATACGTAGATTTATAACAAAATATAATATTTTC
The DNA here is from genome assembly GCA_024699735.1 of Posidonia australis. Classification (NCBI taxonomy): domain Eukaryota; kingdom Viridiplantae; phylum Streptophyta; class Magnoliopsida; order Alismatales; family Posidoniaceae; genus Posidonia; species Posidonia australis. The sequence continues at coordinate 6,227 of JAMKQA010023352.1, forward strand.
AATTTAAAATTTGCCCAACAACATCTTAACTTGCAACAAATAAATTTTCAATTTTGCAAAAAAAAACAAATATCAAAAATTCCAATTATTTGATTCATGCACTTACTATATCATATTAATCAAATAATATGTTTATTGATTAATAATCCATGTACTTACAAATCAAGCAAAAATTAATTCCTATTTTAAATGATAACTAGCAAAAATGATTACAATAATAATCATGCAACAAGTTTTTTTTAATTGATAAAAACAGATCAAGAATAATAACTATGATTAACCAATATTAAGAAGAAAACTAATATGAGAACACATATGTATCCTACATGAGATAGTAATCAATTAACAACAAAACATGCATATAGCTATATGTTGTAAACAATAATCATGCACCTCCTATTATTTATTGATTAAATATGTAGTAATCAACTAAGATAAAAAATGCAATGATTAACTAATAACAAAAACATACCTTAACATAAAACATATATGTATCTATGTATTGGCATGCTAACATATAACATATAACAAGAAAAAATAACTAACATATAACATGCATGCTACCTCCCTTTTATTTAAATGAGAAAAACAAAAGAACAGTGAAAGGCAAACCAGGAGATGAGAGGGGAGGACTCACGAGAGAGAGGGAGTGTCGATTGTGGAGGAGGAGGCCAGATCGCACAAGGAAGAGGTCGGATCTCCGAACTGCAATGTAGTTGGTCGATCGAGACTTGAACGTTGAAAAGGGACAGGCCGGATTGAGGCCTATAGAGGTGCGCAAGCAATGGAGGAGGTCTAAAGTGGTTAGGGCGGAGGAGGTCTGTGGCAATTGCCAGTGAAGGAGGTCTGCGAAGACTTGGACAGGGCCAGAGGAGGTCGACGGTGGCTTGAGAGCCCACAAGAGGCACCGACAGTGGATTGACAGCAGAGGAGGCCAGACAAGAACAAGATCACCAGAAAAGGCACGTCGTTTGGCTGTGATACCACTTGATGAATGTAATCTTGTTAGAACAGTAGGCTATTGCTAGTTGATTAGAACTCCAGACATACAAGAGTTCCAGGATCAATTTGAAATCATCCCAATATCACTTTTATAGAGGAGGCAGAAATCTCCTCGTAATGCCTCCGCTCGTAACAGTCTCTATGAATTGGTCTATAACAGATGTAGTCTTTAACAATCATATCCCAACAACTAGTATATAGTTAACGTGGTCATATGTCTCATATAGTGACATTGCCTTTTATGTGAAAAAGGAATCATAAAAACTACAAAATTTTAAGAGAAAAGGGAGATGTGTGAAATGAAAAATGTTCATGCTCATAACTTGTTCACCAATATCAACAACCGCTGCTCAATGCCAATAGACTAAAGAAGTTATGCTTTGTTCTTTTAGTTTAAGTAACATGGTAACCAAGATGAATATCAGAAACAGAAACATAGTTCTTATGGTGTTTTAAAATACATATGTTTCTGAAATAACACATAACAAAATATTATTTACATGATATCCATTGTTTGAAATGAAGATGGAAAGTATAAATTGTAAACATGAGAATACCATACAAAAAAAGAGTAAATTATAATTTACCTTCTACAACTATTTGTGTTTTTTTAACTTAGTACCTTAAACAGTTTTTTCATTACAACTTGTCCCTCTCAACTATGGTAAATTATAATATACTTCTTTTTTAAGTAAATAATATTAAATTTTTACATGATTTGATCATTTTATCCGCTGTAATTTACCATTTTAAGGTTAAATTATAATTTACCTTCCTTAACTATTTCAATTTTGCAACTTGGTATTGTAAACTTTTTTCGTTACAACTTGCCTCCTAAGGTTAAATTACATTTTATCCCCTACAACTATTTAAGTTTTGCAACTTAATATTCTAAACTTTTTTTCGTTACAACTAACCTTCTTTAATTATAGTAAATTATAATAAACCACCTTTTTAGATAAATATTATTAAATTTTTACTCTGTGTAACCGTTTTACCCTTAGTTATAAATAATCCTTGTCTTAATCCGAACAGGTTGAGACCTTTGATTGATATATACTTGACGATGATAAGGAGGAAACTTGAGATCTTCCTATAGTGTTTATGAAGCTCAAGATTATCAATTTATCAAGAAAAAAAGAGGGAAAAGTTTAAAAAGAAAGTAAAACTAGAAAATTTTGATAGTGAACTTAGACTCAAGATTTATGGCATAGAAAAAATAAAAGAAGGTAGACTAAAATATGGAAAAGACAAGCAAATTTGTCAAAAAAAATATTATAAACGTCACGTGATCCTTCAAACCTAATATTTAACAAAAGTTAGTTGAAAAAAACAAATTGTTACGAAAAAAGTTTAAGATACTAAATTGAAAAACTCGAATAGTTGAAAAAGGTAAATAGAAAAATATAAGAAGAATCGTAAATTTATCAAAACAAAAAAACTATAATCCTTCAAACTTAATAGAAGGGATTTTATTATTTAACAGAATTAATTAAGGACAAGTTGTAATTCAACAAAGTTTAAAGTAGCAAACTAAAAAATGCAAAGAAAGATAAACCATAATCGATCCTAAAAGAAAAGAACCACTAGGTTTCTCGCCAACTTTTGAGACTATGACTTATGACTACTATCTATAAACATCTTTCTGCATGATTCAATGGTATTTAAATGCGGGTGTTCAAGTTTCTAAAATACATGAATACAAAAATAAATTTTAAAACCTCCAAGAATTTATGAGATGAAGCACTCTTTATATATCTGCTCTTTGTAAACTTGTTTACATGTGAAATACTCTAGCAACACAAGTATCATGTATTGTAGGAATACTTGTTTCTCGGTATAGCCTTGCAAAACATTAATTTACTTACATGACCTTCGAAATAGGCAACTTTTAATGTACAACGTAAGTCACCCTTATATCAAGTTGGTATAAAACACTTAATTTGCTTGTAATTCGAGCACAGTTGGGAGTTTGTGTTCATCTTTGACTCATTTTATTATTTCGAACTCAAAAATCTGAAACTAGCCAAGATGAGCCTTGTAAAAAGCAAGAAGCTTCCATCTTGACGAGATGCCCACCTCAACCTTGAGATCAGCAAGGATATGCTGCATCATATGAAAAATGATAATCCATGAAATTTGGACAAGAAAAAGATGTAATCTAGAAGGAAAAAAGCAATAAAAATAAATAAATAATATAATAATAATAACCTCCACAGACTAGGTGAAGAAACACTACAAGGATGGAAACAAAATCTCACTAGCACGAGCTGAACATGGGGAAAATGGGAAGGATAAAAACAGGTAACAGGCAGGAGAGAGAGAGAGAGAGAGAGGGGAGGGAAGGCACCATCACACCATTGAGACTTCAGCCTACCCTCAGCCTCTCAGCATCGGCGTCATGCAATGAATGAGAACTTTGGAACTTGGAAGTCCCTTTGAAGGTTGGATCGTAATATCTACAGTTTTTTTCATACAAGCAGTGTATTTTTCCTGAATGCTAGTGTAGAAATTTAAAATGCAAATGGGAACGTGAATTATCTTAATAGGGACGCAATAAAAGCTAATCTAGACATGGAATTATGATACATCAATAACGTGTCATCATATCCTGTCCGTGAAACCAAGATGACAGCCCACTGGGTCAAAGTGTGTACAACACTATAGTCACGGAATATGGTCCCTTTTTACTGCAATGCAATGGAATGCACGATTAGTATACCATTTGAGCCCGCTGCATGCGTTTCAGATCAAGTTATCACAGTCAAGAAAACTAAAAAACTTTGCCTTCCTTTTGGCAATTGAAAAAGTTGACCCTATAAGATTCAGCTTCTGCTTCCCAGGTGGCGATAGCATTCCACTTTCTAATCAAATGCAAAAAATAA
>JAMKQA010023356.1:0-10225 GCA_024699735.1 Posidonia australis
TTTTCCTTGTCCCCTTGTTTCAGGTGCTCAGGTGTAGGAGCAGTCTAGTCTGGTGCATCTTTTCGAGCCACGTTTGCCGCACACAGGTCTGGGTGATTAGATTTAATTATTTTATGCTACTATTTAAATTCTTTTAGCTGTACTTGCGTAGTTCTTGTACTGTTGTGTAGCACTGGGGTGTTACAATAGGTTTTTTTTTGAAGGAACATAGATTAATTAAATAGTAAATGTTGTTTATGAGTTACAACGCAATTGAGGTTTGTTCTAGGTACGTAGTATACAACTATACAAGTATGAAAATGCATATTACAAATCAACTAAAATCAACTATACAAGTATATCTCCATTTTATATTAAGCTCACTTTTGAGTTTGGTCCATTAAATTAATTAACAAATAACATACTAACGAATGGATACCACACAAAATTTGATTTCTTAAAGTTTATTCAACTTAACTGTGATATATTGAAGCTACATCCACTAGGTGAAGTCAAGCAAGCCAAATATGACCACATTGCAAACTTTCTAAAATTTCATGCATGCAAAAGTGCGTCCAAATTTGATGTAACTTATTAAGTATATTATAGTTGTTAGTGTTGTTAGAGGTTTGTCGAGGTTGTTATAATGGTTTACATGTGTACAATGCTCATTGGGTCGTGTATTTGTATTTGTCTCTTAACAGTATAAATGCATGGGTACTGTAGTGGCCGGGCATCTGTGTTTTTCGATGATACTTCCTTCTTCCTTCTCCTTCTCCACTTGAATCTATAACATGGTATTAGAGCACTAAGCTTTGGCTAGAGTATGACGAAAGTATTAATGGCAGACATTGGTGATGGATAGTCGTATGTAGGCATTATCGTGCTTAGGATGTCAACCCATGAAATTCTACAACAAGTGGGAGAGCTATATATGGTGAGTTTCTTTCTTGTGGCTTGCCTTCGATGATGATTTAAAATAGTGTGTGTCACAAACTTGTGGCTTCCAATTATGCTCTATAGAGATCTCAATTTATTCTGCTACTCAATGCATACGATTTGATGGGTGTAGTCAATGGTTTGTATTTCAGTCCATCTTTAGTTATCAAGAGTGGTGAAGAGAATGATGTAACACTCATTCCTAATCCTGAGTATTTACAATGGCATAGAAAAGACCAGTTGATTTTGAGCTAGTTTGTTTTTTCAATCTTTGAAGAAATTGGGTCTTTGTTGATCAATTTCATGACAGCTAGGGATGTTTGGGTTTTCCTTGAAAAATACTTTGCCATGAACTCTTGATCAAGGATTTTTCAATACAAGTGTGAGCTCAATTGCTCAGTTTCTTTATAAGGCAAAGACTCTAGCTATGAATCTTGGGGCTGCTGGTTGCATTTTTGATGATGATGATTTGGTTCTCTTTGTGTTGAATGGTATAGGGTTTGAATTTGATCCTATAGTAGCTTTTGTTAATTCTTGTGCAACTCTAATACCATATGATGAATTAGTTGGCCTATTATTGAGTCATGAATAGAGGCTTTTGAAAAATCAACCAAAGGTTGATTTTAATGCCAATCTTGCTTCCAAGGAAGTCAAAATTTCTAGTAAACGAGGTTGAGGAAGGTCTAGAGGAGGTGGTCATTTTGGAAGAGGACATGGAAATCAGTTTCAAGGTTTTCCATCTAAGTATAATGGAGGAAGAAGTGGTGAAAGAAGCTCAGTTGCAAGCGTTCAATGTCAAATTTGTGGAAGAATGAATCACTCTACTGCAACATGTTATCAATGATACCCTCATGCTTCTCCATCAGTTAATCTTGCTAAATCAAATTCTTCTACAACTAGTGGACGGTGGTTTGTTGATTTAAGTGTCACACAACACCTCACCAATTCTATTAATAATTTGGAAATTACTCAGGAGTATGCCAGTTGTAACACCCTGATCCCAGGCATGCTACCAAAACACAGTATCAAGCATAATTACACTAATTACAGAAATATCAAATAACTATAATTAAGGCTCACCTTCAGGATCACAATGTGCGACTAGAAGCTCCAACTCCAGCACTAGAACTCGGCTGCACGCGGTCTGCACCTGAAAATCAAACAGCACGTGTGAGTGACATCTAAGTCACCCAGTACGCGTCCCAAAACATACAAACCACAAAACCTCGGCAAAACCATAAATCTCATTTTTTCAAAACTTGGTTTTCTCTTTTTGAAAATCATCCTTTCTTTATTAGACAAATACTTGGGAATTCAATCCCAATCCATGCTTTTCAAAAGCCATGTTTCCTTTTCTTTTCTCAAAACATTTGGAAACTCATTCCAAAACCACTTTTTCTTTCAAAACATTCCTTTACAATTCTTTCAAAAACTTATTGGAATTCATTTTCCAAAACATTACCCTTTTCAATATTTGGGATTTCTTCCCAAAACACATTTTCAAATTCACATTTCTGACCTGATCCAGCCTAAAACACAATGCCCTATTGGGCTCAAAACCAAATCATAAACACTGGCTGGCAACTGGTTAAAGCATCATCATTTCTTTTCAGGATTTTAAGACCATTTCATCAGTCCAATCCTCACCAAATCACATTTCTCTTTCTTTATTCATTTCCACTTTTCTTTACTGTTGTTACATTGATCAGGGGTAACCAGGCACACAAGCAGTAGGCGAGGACATCCTTCCTTTACCTTCTTGCACTACCGCGATGAAATTCCCCGTGCGGGATGTCACCGCCTTGGCCAACTGGCCTCAATTTCATTTTCATAAGTGCACGGGGATACATCTCTGTCTGACGCCCCAGTCGGTGACCTGAACAATTAGGTCCAATGACCCAGGCTCAGCCTACACCGTCGGTGACCCGAACAACTAGGCTCAAAAGCCGAGGCTCAGCCTACACCGCTACGAGCTTAGTGACCCGAACAACAAGGTCCAACGACCCAGGCTCAGCCTACAGCGTAGGTGACCCAAACAACTAGGCTCAAAAGCCCAGGCTCAGCCTACACCGCTACGAGCTCGGTGACCACATTATCAGTGTTCCATTTCAAAACCATTTTCCATTTCATTCCATTCTTCTCGTTGCAGGACTTTATTTCCTTGCAACACTTGACCCTCCATTGGGGTCCCAACTTAAGTCATGAAAATCATGCTTAAAGTCATAAATTGGGTCTCATACCCAAAACCACGTAAAACCATCTTTTCATTCATTAATAGGGTCTAAAACCCAAAACCACACCCAAATCCATTTGTTTGGGTTCCACATGCCTCCATGTCATTACATGGGGAAACATCGTTCGTATAAACCCACCATACCATTAAAACCATTTAACATTCATTAAAATTCACATTTAAGCATATCAAGTTCAGGGCAAAAACGGTAGACTGAATCCCCAATTCAGTATGCTGAAATTCCCTGTTTTGGTATACCGAACACTTTCGGTATGTCGAAACCCCCTGTTCGATTGATCGTGAAATTTCGGTCTACCGAACCCTGGTTATGGTTTAATTTGCTAGGATTTCGGCATACCGAATAAATTCGGTATACCGAATTCTTCGCAGACAGGGCACACCCCTTACCGGGTTGTGAAAAATCTCCCCAAGTGGGAGTCCCGATCGGACCCCTCAAACATGCATCAAAAATTTCCATAAAAGCATGGGGTGTAGACCCTCAAGTCTACTTCAAAAGCCCTCAAACCATTCATGATTCCATCAACCACACAATTCAAACGAAAATCACAAGGGGAAGGGGCTCAAGAACGACTACTGTAGCCTTCATCCCCAAAATCACTTTTTCCCCACAAACATCAATCCTAACCGCATGATTTCTACATTCTCATGTCATACATCACATTCCCATGATTTTTCTACAATTTAACATGCATTTCTCTTAATTTCCATGCAATTAACCCATCCTTAATAAAAACTAAATGGAGGAAGGGAAAGGAGTCGCGTACCAGGCTCAGCTGCCCGACGACTCTCCCCGCACTCCGGCGAGCCTCCTCGACCGGCGGAACCCACGAGCGGCTCACCACCTCCTACCAGATTGTGCCTCAGCTTCCTCTCTTCTCTTCCTTTCCTTTCTCTCCACGCTCCCCCTCTTCCCACTCCTACCTCCCTCTCTTTATCTCCGCCACCACCCGCTTGGCGTCGGCCATCCATCCTGTCAGAAGGGACGGGGAGGCACGGGCCTCCGTTGCTGGTGGCACGGGTGGAAGAAGAGGAAGAAGAAGACGGGGAAAGAGGTGGAAGGGCAAGACTCGTGAGAGAGAGAAAAAGGAGAAAGGAGAAAAAGAAGGAGAGAAAAATGAAGAAAAGACAGGCACGTCAACTGAGACAACTGTGCATCCTCAAATTGGGCTCCACATTGGTCTCAAATCACAAACAGGTGCACAGAAGACCAACCACATGCTCACACAAACAAGAAACAACAGATTATCCATTAATAAACCATTTAAGCAATATTACAATTAATTACATGGTTTACAAATAAAATTGGATAATCAGGCGTAGTTGTCACATCCTACCCCCTTAAAAGAATTTCGTCCTCGAAATTCAACTCTAACAAAACAAGTAGGGGTACTGTCTCTAGATGTCCAGCTCGCGTTCCCAGGTAGCCTCCTCTGTACCATGGTGTTGCCGCTGAACTAACACCAATGGAATTACTCTATTCCTGAGGACTTGCTCTTTCCTGTCCAGTATCTGAACTGCATTATTAACTATAGTCAAGTCCTCCCGCAGCTCCTCTGGTTGCATTGGTATCACCTGGGACGCGTCGGCCAAACACTTCCTCAACATCGACACATGGAAGGTGTTGTGTACACCCGCCAACTCTGGAGGCAGATCTAATCTGTAAGCCACCTCACCAACCCTCTTGGTAATCTAATACGGTCTGATATATCTAAGGCTCAACTTGCCTCTCCTACCAAACCGCATTACACCCTTGGTTGGTGACACCTTCAGGAAAACGAAGTCTCCTACCTCGAATTCCAGAGGTCTCCGCCTCCTATCAGCATAGCTCTTCTGCCGGCTTTAGGCAGACAACAACCTTTTCCTGATCAAATCCACGTTGCTCTTGTACTGCTGTACGATCTCGGGCCCAACCAACTGTCTCTCACCCACCTCACTCCAGCAAGTGGGTGTCCTGTAGGGTCTGCCATACAATGCCTCATATGGTGCCATACCAATACTAGCGTGGTAACTGTTATTATATGCAAACTCAATCAGAGGCAAATGATCCTCCCAGCTACCACCAAAGTCCAAGGCGTAGGTCCTCAGCATGTCCTCTAGTGCTTGGATGGTCCTCTCTGTCTGGCCATCCATCTGGGGGTGGAAAGCAGTGCTAAAATTCAACACTGTGCCAAAAGCCTCCTGCAGAGCTCCCCAGAATCTCGATGTAAACCTCGTGTACACAATAGACACTGGGACACCATGCAATCTCACAATCTCTACCACATACAACTCTGCCAGTTTTGCCAAAGGAAGATTCACCCTCATTGGCAAGAAATGTGCCGATTTTGTAAGACGATCTACTATCACCCACACAGTATCATTCTTTCTTCGGGTTTGTGGCAAACCCGTCACAAAGTCCATTGATACATTTTTCCCATTTCCACACTGGAACATCCATGGGCTGCAAAGTCCCTCCGGGCTTCTGGTGCTCTATCTTCACCATCTGGTAGGTTGCACACCTTGCCACATACTCAGCAATTTCTCTCTTCATCCCAGGCCACCAAAAGTTCCTCTTCAGGTCTTTATACATCTTGGTGCTACTTGGATGAATCGAGTATCTGGAGCGGTGGGCTTCATCCAACAAACTGTTCTTGGTTTCCTCTATCTAAGGTACATATAATCTCAAATCATATCTTAACCCACCATCTACCCCAACTGAAAAATGAGAGGCACTACCAGCTTCCAGCTTCCTTCAAATAACTGACACAAAAGAATCATATTGTTGAGCTGTGACAATTGTCTCGATCATCCTCGGGCGAACAGACAAGTTTGCCAGCACTACCCTGGTGGGTCCCTGAGATTGCCTCCGAGGCCTGCATTCCACTAGCCCCTCCAACAATTTCCATTCATGGATCATCAGACGAGCCACGACATGAGTGCGTCTGCTCAGAGCATCTGCAACTACATTAGCCTTCCCTGGGTGGTAGGACAAACTAAAATCATAATCCTTAATATACTCCACCCAGCGCCTCTATCTCAGGTTCAAATCGTTCAAATCCTTCTGAGTAAAGATGTACTTCAGACTCTTGTGATCTGTGTACACCTCAAATTGTTTGCCATATAGATAATGCCTCCAAATCTTCAAGGTGAACACAACAGCAGCCATCTTTAAATCATGGGTGGGATAATTCTTCTCATGATCTTTCAACTGACGTGAGGCATACGCCACCACCCTACCATGCTGCATTAGCACACCCCAAGCTAGTCCCACAGGCATCACTGTAGACTGTTAAACTGCCACTCCCAGATGGCAAAGTCAAAACTAGGGCCGATACCAGACGAGCCTTCAACTCATTGAATCTGTCCTCGCATTGCCAATCCCAGGCAAAGTGCACTTCCTTCCTGGTCAATTTGGTCAATGGAGCAGCAATCTTGGAGAAATCCTGAATGAATCTCCTATAATATCCTGCCAGGTTGAGAAAACTTCTAATCTTAGTCACTGTCTTCGGTTTGGCTCAGTTGTTCATAGCTTCCACTTTGGCTGATCTACCTTGATGCCTTCCCCTGAAATAATATGACCAAGGAAAGACACATCTTCCAGCCAAAACTCGCACTTGGAGAACTTGGCATAAAGATGATGCTGCCTCAACGTCTCTAGTACGACCCTCAAGTGCCTCCGGTGGGTCTGAACATCCGAAGAATACACCAAAACATCATCCACAAAAATAACCACAAACTGGTCCAAATAGGGCCGGAACACCCTATTCATCAGGTCCATAAAGGTAGCCGGAGTATTCGTCAACCTGAATGGCATAACCAAAAACTCATAATGTCCATAACGGATGCGAAAAGTTGTCTTCTACACATCTGGCTCACTAATCCTCAACTGATGGTATCCAGATTTCAAGTCTATCTTGGAAGACACCGATGCCCCCTGCAACTGGTCCAACAAATCGTCGATCCTGGGCAGTGGATACTTGTTCTTAATAGTGATCTGGTTCAACATCCGGTAATCTATACAGAGCCGAAGTGAACCATCCTTCTTCTTCACAAACAGAGCCGATGCTCCCCAAGGTGAAACACTGGGATGAATGAATCCCTTATCCATCAGTTCTTACAGCTGATTCTGGAGCTCCCTTAGCTCAGCAGGTGCCATCCTTTACGGAGCTTTGGAAATAGGACCTGATCCTAGCACCAAATCAATCACAAACTCCACTTCCCTGTGCGGTGGCATTCTAGGCAATTCCTCTGGAAAAACATTGGGGTATTCCCTCACCACCGGCAAGTCCTGAATCTTGACCACAGGCGAAGTAGAAACTGCCACACAGGCCAAATAGCCCACATTGCCTCTCACCAGATGATGATAGGCCTTGAGAGCAAAAATCACTTTCTTGGGCTCACCCGGTCTAGTGCCCTGTACCATACACCAGCCTTGGTCTGGACACCCTGCCAGAACTCTTCTTTTGGCACAATCTATCACAGCTGATTGCTGTGCTAGCCAATCCATTCCCAAGATAACATCATAATCATGCATATCCATCAGGATCAAGCTGGCCTGAAAATTCCTGTCCCCCAGCTGAATATCAACCGGTCTCAAATACCTCCATGGCAGACTGTGTTCTCCCAATGGAGTGACCACATCTAGGTGGAATGCCAACCTAGCTGGCCTAGTCCTGATCTCAGAAGCAAACGGCTCAGAGACAAAAGAAAATGAACTCCCGGAGTCGAACAAGACTCGGGTCATCCGATCAGCCACAAGGAAAGATCCTATAATTAACACACCATAACCATAATCATTTTGAGAAATAGTGTCAATTACACATAGGATCTATCATTACAGGACAACACTCATCAAATACAGTCGTGCTAATTCTCACCTTCCACCACATCTCCAAATGGACCAGCATCTGGGGCAGTAATGGAGAACACTCTCCCCTTGGTAGGCTAACGTGGCGCATCACCCGCTGGCTTTGGTTGACTGGGACAGTCCTTCTGGTAATGTCCGGACTTCCCACAGTTGTAGTAGACTATTTTGTCCAAATTCCTCTGCCTTTGCCAACATTGCCCCGCTACATGCCCCATCTTGCCACAGACTTGGCACAGTCCCACTTGTGGGCCACTGCTAGATCCAGCATGGCTGAAACCCATACTCTCTTCTCTACCCAACGTAGGCCGTTGCTTCCGCTTCTTCCCAGAGCTGCCAGAACTCCCAGAACTTGGCGCTCTCGTCACTGACGGTCGAGAAACGGAAGGTCGAGAGACAAACTTTCTCCCCTTTTCCTTCTTAGGATACTCCTCTTGGAACAGCCTACAGTCGTCCTCGTAGTAGCTGGCAAGCTCAACAGCCTCCGCTAAAGTCTAGCATCTGAAGCCAATAACTCTGGATCTCAGCACAGGATTCAGTCCTTCTACAAATCTCTTGGCTCTGTTCTTCTCAAAAACTGCAGCCTGAGAGAACTGCTTTAGCCGAAGGAAGGATGACTCATACTCAGCCACAGACAGGCTACCCTACTTCAGGTTCCTGAATTCTCTGTCCAGCTTATCCCTCTCATGCTCAGGGAAAAACCTCTCATAGAACACCTCTCGGAACTCATCCCAAGTGATCATCAGCAGGTCCACGTCCGGGAATTTGGTGCGGCGCGTTGTCCTCCACCACTGATCCGCAGCACCCTTGAGCTGGAAAGCTGCGATTCAGACCTACTTCTCTGCTGGACACTCAATCACCTCAAGGATCTCTCCACTTCCAGGAACCAAGCCTCACACTCCTCAGGAGTGCCACGCCCATCAAAGGTCGACGCACCAAGCTGGAGGAACTGCTTGATCCACGGGTCTCCCTTCGCCTCATCCTTGCTGCTGCTGCCAAAGGATTGGGCGAAACCCTGCATCATCTCGCCAAATTCTCATCTCATCCCCCTCCATACACTACCCTCTCCCGTCATGAGTCAGGTACAGGGGTCTTGCCACGACTGCACCCTCAGCGAGACATCTTCCTGCCAGCACCACAAAACACAACAATCTAAAAATTCAGGTGCACGACTCACTAGTGTGTAGCCCTAGGGAGCCACTAGACTAGACATCACCAAGCCGGTGCTCTAGGTGTAACCTTAGCTCTGATACCACTCTGTAACGCCCCGATCCCGGGCACACTACCAATACACAGTATCAAGCATAATTACACTAATTACAGAAACATCAAATAACTGTAACTAAGGCTCACCTTCAGGATCACAATGTGCGGCTAGAAGCTCCAACTCCTGCATTGGAACTTGGTTGCACGTGATCTGCACCTGAAAACCAAACAACACACGTGAGTGACATCTAAGTCACCCAGTACGCGCCCCAAAACATACAAACCACAAAACCCCGACAAAACCATAAATCTCATTTTTTCAAAACTTGGTTTTCTCTTTTTGAAAATCAACGTTTCTTTATTAGACAAACACTTGAGAATTCAATCCCAATCCATGCTTTTCAAAAGCCATGTTTCCTTTTCTTTTCTCAAAACATTTGGAAACTCATTCCAAAACCACTTTTTCTTTCAAAACATTCCTTTATAATTCTTTCAAAAACTTATTGGAATTCATTTTCCAAAACATTACCCTTTTCAATATTTGGGATTTTTTTCCAAAACACATTTTCAAATTCACATTTCTGACTTGATCCAGCCTAAAACACAATGCCCCATTGGGTTCAAAACCAAATCATAAACACTAGCTGGCAACTGGTTAAAACATCATCATTTCTTTTCAGGATTTTAGGACCATTTCATCAATCCAATCCCGACCAAATCACATTTCTCTTTCTTTATTCATTTCCACTTTTCTTTACTATTGTTACCTTGATTAAGGGTAACCAGGCACACAAGCAGTAGGCAAGGACATCCTTCCCCTACCTTTCTGCACTGCCGCGATGAAATTCCCCGTGCGGCATGTCACCGCCTGGCCAATCGGCCTCAATTTCATTTTCATAAGTGCACGGGGATACGTCTCTGTCTGACGCCCCAGTCGGTGACCCGAACAACTAGGTCCAATGACCCAGGCTTAGCCTACACCGTCGGTGACCCGAACAACTAGG
>JAMKQA010023364.1:0-11539 GCA_024699735.1 Posidonia australis
CCCCCCCCCCCCCCCCCCACAAAACCCAGAACCCACCATGCCCTCCCCACCACACCCTGTAAGCGCCCCATCATGACCAACCCTAGAATTCCATCTCCACCACAATCGACGTCGCCCGCGATCAAAGCCATCCCATTCCGCCTTCCTTGCTCCGCCGCTGTTGTCTTTGTCGCCCGTCATCTGCTCCACCACCTCCTATCACCGGCTATATTTAGGTTTTGATTTATATATAGAAAGTTATCAACGCCTTCTTCCTAGCGGTGGATTCTCCCTCTCCATCAGGGGCTCCTCCTCCCCAATCAACGTTATTCTCCACTGCTCATCCTTGTTTTTCTTCTCCTCTTCTATATCTCAAATTTTTTGAGAATTCTCCTGTGATGTTTAAGGAAGATTGAAATCAATCTTGTGGTCCATTGCCAATAGAAAGTTTAATGAAGAACCCAAACAATATCATAGTAACAAAAACAAGGATTTGATCTTACATTATTATGTATTTTTCTATCAGCATTGAATGTTACATATTCATAAAATGATTAAGAAAATACTTGATGCAAAAAATTGTATGAAACTAGAAGAAGTTCAAGGCATGCTTTGGGTTTTGGGTTGCTTTTTTTTTGTTTGTTCTTGCCTGTATAATTCTATGCAAATGGGAAAGCTATTAAAATCCAAAAGAGTAGTAGGAAATGATGTTTATCTGTTAATCTTTTAGATTATCAATGCAAGCATAAAAGTTATCTGGCCTCTTACCTCTCTTTTTGATAAGTGAATATTTTTCTTACTCTCGTGAATCTTTTTGTTAATCGGTGAATCTGTTATCTGTTATTCATTTTGTTTATTGGCGAATTTTTTTTCTTACTCTTGTGTCCACCTTTTGATAAGTGGACATTCATGGGGTTGCTTGCAAATACACATCCTAGTGATCTCGCGAACCTAGGTCTGTTTTTTTTTTTGTTAACGGTTTAGGTGAATTTTATACATGTCTCAGGATTCGAACCTGGGACCTGTGGCGAGTTTAAAGTTCTCCCAGTCACCGTGACAATGAGACATTGTCACCTAGGTCTGTTATTGAATTATAAAATTTAATATTTTCGATAAATTTTGGTTAATATGCTTTTTTTTTATTCTACTTTTGATCTCTCAATTATAACTTATAATTGTCATAATGTTTTTATATATGTTTGGTTTACCAATCTAACTTATAATTGTTGTAATTTTATATGATTATGGTCTAATTTTATTGGATATGTTATTATACTTTTTGTATTGGCAATGTATGATAGAAATAACTAGGAGTGACAAGGGAAAAGGCATAAATGAAAAATCATTGTCAAAGAGTCGTTCTTTTAGTACGAGTTTCTTGAAGATAAGTTGGAAGAAAATGAAGAAGTCATTATAGATCATTTTTTAAATCAAGTATGAGCTTTCGAGGAAGATTATAATGATGAAGTTGAAGAAACATATAGAGGAGTTGGATTATCTCAATAACAAAAAAAGAAAGATAGTTGATCAAATGCGAATTAATATCGTTAATTCTATGTAGTTTCATTAATTATGTAGTTCCATTATTTCTATTACTATTGTAAAATTAAAGTCATTTATATTTATTTAAACAAACTAAAATAATTTTCCTTCTAGTCCATTAGCATACATAAATACACTATTTTGTTTTCTATTTGTTTCTAATAATAGACATAAACATTAAAAATTTGATCAAATGAAAAATAAATTCCGTTGATTTCTATTTCTTTTGTATTTCCTTTGGTCATGGTTTATGTTTCCTTTTGTTTTCCTTTAGTTTATCAATTTAGAATTTTATACAGAAGAGTTGAGATTGATCTCCACGTAAAAATTACTGTACTCTTTACCGTAGCCCTTTTTTTTTTTTTTTTCTATGCTAACCGACTAACTCGAAGATGGTTGCAATCAAACAAGGTTACAGTTCACATGGATACTGGAAGGTACAATCTGTGGAGCTCATCTAGATGTGTCCATTGTTTGCAGGGGTCCAGACTTTTTTCCCAAACAATGTCTGTTTCAAAGCTTTATTCCTGTCGAAACAACCTCTCAAAGTGCGAGACATTAGAAAAATTCAGCTCTTTTTAAGTACCATTATACGCTAATAAGGTGATTACTAACCCAAAAAGAATGTGATCGGATCTCCAGATATTAAATTACGTATCTCTGCATGCGAGGTAAGTTCATCTCACGGGAATCCCTCCTGTGCTGACTTTTGTTTCTTGCTGTTCACTGCTAAGAGGCGTTTAAAAGAAAATTGAAAAAATGTTCTTAGCAGCAGAGGAGTGTCCTTGTCATTTGGAAATGGACCTTACTTAACAAATGATGACAACCGTCTCAATGATTGGAACCCAAAATTTCCTATTTCAGAGTGTCAATACTTGGTTAAAAGGGAATCGCGGACGTAATTCACTACTAGTGCATGTTTGCAACTAGCAAACTACAATCAATTATTTTAAAGCTGAAGTTATATCTTACAGATGAAGATGAAGCAAAGAGTAAATCTACCATCTTTCCAAAAGACCTTACCTTGCAGTTTCACATTTCCTAATCTATGGCATTCCAAGACAGACAACTTGCTAAGTCAAACTTACACACATCAAAACACATTTTTCTCCCAAACAAAACCAAACCAATCTAAAGAGCAAAACCGCTGCCATCTATTGCACTGCATGCCATTGTTTTATTACAGTGCAGGCATTAGCAGCTTAACTTGCATCTTCTTCGTCACAGGAAGGAACAGGTCCCTCTGCATTAAAACTTTCCGGCATTGCAGTCATATGTCCATCTTCTCGAATTGGGTCATCTGTTTGTTGTTGGGTCATCAAGTAGAGAGCGGAGAATGCTCACCTGTAACTCCAGGCAAATGACATAGCTTCCGACTTCTGAAAGCAACTCATTAAAGGCCATCCCATCCCCACCGGGCAAAATGGTTCTCAATGTCTGCACTTGCGCGCCCAAATCCTCGCCGGCAATCATCTCGCGCCTTGTTCTTCTCTTCTTCAGAATTTCTATTCTTGGTCTCGATCCATTTGCCTCGAAGTCTGCAGGAACCACCAGAGTCCTGGCAATGGGTGGCGACACCCATAAAGAAAGGCACGAGCTTTCAGCTCGGCTGTATTGGAGCCTTCGTCTCAGCGCATGGCTCCAAGCGAATCCTGCAGTGGCTGTTGACGCCACTAAAGCCATGTCCACTTCAAATCTCACGATCCTTGCCAGTTCTTTTTCTTGGGTTCCATGACAAGATTGGATCCTGCTGGCTTCAGTGAGAGCTGGCAGGAGATAGGCCATGTATGTGTGGTAGAAGCTGGCTGACATGACAGTGTTTGGTTGGAAGGAGTAGATCCTTTTCCGCTTGTTGCTCTGGAACCCTCCCATCCAAGCAAGAACGAGGGCATCAATCTATGAAGAAACAAGACAGGACAAGATCAGAACAACAAAGATGCAACAAGTACAGCATAAGAAGGTACTACTCCTACAGATGCATTACAGTAACATTTGAACAGCAGAAATCCAATAAGTATAGCACAATGCCAACACAATTGCATACAACAAGAGTAGTGCTTCTTCTAACGAGGAAGAATGATAAGAATGCTGAAGATGAGAAGTAGTGAAGGCTGCTTATGTTACCAGTAGAGTGCCTTTGGACTCCTTAGACCTTCATGGGTTGGAAAAAACATAGGTGGTATGAGGCTCCATTTAAGGATCTGGGATATTGAGAGAGAGAAGCAGAGTGAAGGGCAGAATCAGAATAGTAGGGGGGGGGGAAAAAAAAAAACTGCCCATTATCACAGCCTCATTAAAGCCCAAAAGGGCAACCACTTGCAAGCAATCCCCATGACATATGGAAGCCAGCCAACAAAGAGAAATAAATAATAGAAGGAACAAAAGGAAAAATAGTTTCGGGAGTAGCAAATGTATGAAAATAACAATGGCGACAAGTAACAAATAATAGGGTTCTTGCCCAAAATAGTAGCATCATGGTCATGGGAGAAACGGACAGGCAGGAGAGAGAGAGAGAGAATGACCTAGATATGGGTTTTTGGAGGTTTCTGGTAAAGACTCATCCAAATGATTCGTGAACAAAAATGGGAGGAGGGGATTGCTAGGGTTTGTTGGTGCACATGGTGGCACATGCCCCTTTCCCTTCTCTCTCTCCTATAACTACCCAAAAAGACAGGACCCTCATCCCATGTGCCCTATGGGGAACAAGACACCAAATTCTCTATAAATGCTATCACATGACTCCAGCCCAAGAGCCCTATCCCAATATCAGACCTTCCCAAAGTTCCTGTCCACGACTAAACGCCCATTTTAGTCTTGTAACCATCAACTAATTCTACTTCTTTAACTTCTCTTCTCTCCTCTTCATCTCCCATTGTGATTTCATACGTGATCTTGATTTCTTGGATTCAAGGGACTCGATCGAGACCACCATGAATTTCCAAGGAGATTTCTGATCATACCAATAGCTTCTTCTTTGGGTCCTCGTGTCCTTCTTGGGTTCGTTGTAGACCCACAAAGTCACTGATGTGAAGTTGGGTGTTTTTCATCGGCAGTCTTGGTGGGTGACTGTGGGGGCATACTGCAGAGTCACCATGAAAGCTCCACCCTCATAGACCATCTTCAAGGGCCTATGAACAGCAAAAGTCTAACACATCCAGATGTATGGCTACCCTTAATTCAAAACCACATGAGAATGGAACAATTCTGTTCTAAGTATTTATATTTCCTTACAAGTTTACTTGAAGATCATTCTATGTTATATTGAACACACACATTCTCTCTCTCTCTCTCTCTCTCTAATATCCAAGTACATGTTGATTTTTTTGTTTTACTATTTTTTATTATAGAATAATTGATGGTAGTGTTTTTTTTAAGAATACATTATATATATGAGGTTTGAACTTCTTAACTTTTAATACAACATTTTATCATTTAACCAAGTTATTGCGAAGTAGTTGACGATGATTGTTATAAAACTTGAATCGTACGTCAACTACCCAACAATCCTATGTATCAATGGTGTCAACATGAAACAAAACCGTTTAATCGTTTGCTACTATATACTAAAAAAAATTATTGAGATAGCAAAAGTGAAGTTTATAATACCATTCCAAAGTAACAATCAATACACAGAGAACATGAACTACCGCACAAACCCATACAAGATGTCAATAGAGACGTCAAGAAGGATCACACAGAGATGGTTTCTAACCGTAATACTATGTCAACCACCAACAAAACAAATTGCAAAGTGCGACTAGTGTGAGGTACACAAAATCGTTGATAATAACCTACACTAATAGCCATCACATCACATCAGGTGCCATTGTTTATGAAAAGAGCATCACACCACAATGGAATTCAAACGTGACACTCCTACAAGAAAAGAGCATATAATCATTAGCCTACAAGGTTGGTTGCTTTTCGCCGTGGTTACATGGATATATAAAAGGACACACTGTTATAAGTGATGTATTAAAACCATGATTTAAAAATCAACTCAAGCAACTACTAAATTGGTTAGAAAAGGTGTGTTTTTTTACATCCGCTTCATGGAAAGTAATCTTGCTGGAGCCATATCGGAGCCAGTCACGAACTGACATGGTTACTAGTGTCCGAAAACATGTTTTTGTTTGGACTCTTCTCTGACAATTTTGAGTATTATTTGCTCTTGGAGCCTAGCGACGGGAAAGGCACATGGGAGCATTTGATTGTGTCCCAAATACCCACGTAATTCCCACTGGGATTGCATGAGGAAACCTGTCATCACTTGCATACACATCAACAAGCACTGGTGAGGCAGGCTTTCTCTCACGGTATCTTCTTTTGTCCTTTTTTTTTTTTTTGTCAGACACAACTCTCTGCGGCATTGCACCCCACTTCCAGGCATAACAAGGTGGCCGTGAGTGGCATGACCCTACAAATTTTGCTCACTAGAATAAATGCGAAGGATCGTCGTTGTATGTTGAGATTCGTATCTGAAAGGAATGTATGAGTTTCATTCTTCTTGGTCAATTATATCATGATAATCGATTTGAACCATATGTATTTATAAATAAAACAAAATCTTAATCAGGTATACGATGAATTGGTATATAAAGAAATCTTCCATCCTTGTGTAGCGTTACCAACTCACTACGTGGTAAGCAATTATTAGCAACAATAATGAGAAGACAATGATCAACTCTAATATTGCACCTTCAACTTGGACCAAAGAGGGTTGAAGCGAGCATGGGATGGAGGTTTAGTGAAGATGCCAATGACATGAGATGCTGTCGAAATATACTTGACCTAAAGAAGACCTTTAGAAATAAGATCTTTGATGAAGTGAATGTCGACCTCATAGTGTTTGGTGTGCAAGTGAAAGATGGTATTGCTAGAGAGAAAGGTGGCACTCATGTTGTCACACGAAAATCACTGGAGTTGTTGGAGAGGCAATGTAAAGTTCTCAAAGAAGAGACTGAAGCCAAAGAAGTTCCTAAGTGGCATCAATAATGACACGATACTCTGATTCTGTGGATGAATGAGCTACCATGTGTTGCTTATGTGTAGATCAAGACACCAAGTTTGATTCAAGGAAGATTGCAAAACCTCTTGGAGATTTCCAATCGATTGGGCAACCAACCCAATCAATGTAAAAAAAAAAAAAAAACATGTAGAGAGAGTGAAGAGCTTAGTGATGATGTCTTGAATAGAAGTCCATCAGAGATGTTGTGCTTGAGGAAGCGAACAATCCACTTCATAGCACCCTGATTAGCTTCAATTGATGAATCCATGAATTGACATATCCAATTAACAACAAAAGAAAGATTAGGTTGCGTAAGGAGTATGTAATGAATAGCTCCAACAACCAAATAGTAGAGAGTAGGATCTAAGAATTGTGCCTGCTAAATATCATGTTTCTTTGAATAAGATATTGGTGTTGAGATTGGTTTTGCACCATCCATGCGAGACTTGAGAAGAAGATCAGATATATACTTCCATTGAGATAAAAGAAGACCTTTGAGATGAGTGACCACTTTTATTCCTAGAAAATTATGAAGGGAAGCGCAAGTCCTTAACAACAAATTCATTACTCAGTGCCTTGATGAACCACATAAGAGTTGAAGGATTGTTACCAATGAATAAGATGTCGTCAACATATACAAGCGAACACATAATAGAGCCACCATTGGAACTGTGACCATGTCCACCTGGGGATTCAACGTGGAGTCACACCAGAGGGAGGAGGCCACAACCATGTTAAGATGGCAAAGGCGCAAGATAGGATGAAACGAAAAGAAAAGGAGTCGCCATCTATTCTTTCAAGGGAAAGACAAGGAAAACCACAAACAAATCACAAAAGATGAATGCATGAGATGCAAATATGAAGGCCAGATGTTCACAAACCAGAGGATAGGTAAGGATTCTTATTACGCAAATGGAAGGTGTTAGGCACCCCTGTACGCTCGAGAAACTCGGTCTTTCTAGTCCAATTCACTTGCTAGAGGCTGAATGAATGTTTGCTAAGCCTAGATTGTGCTCTAATCATGCTAACATGAATGGCAAGTCAAAACTAGATGGATGTGCAAGAAGGTATGCAAAAACTGTGAAGAAATCCACGTGAAATGATGAAATCACGAAATACGACAAGATAAAGAAAATCACATGAAATGACGAGATTTGTGGCAAGAAAGGCTCGAAAAATTATACAGACTTCAAGATAATCAAAAGTGCAACCAACGCAGATCATCGGAATTGTAGAAAACGTCATGGAAATCTGAACAGAAAAATTGCAAAGAAATCTGCGCAAAATAGGTAAACTGTGACATGTGAAGAAATTCACATAAAATGACGATGTTTTAGGACAAAAGGCTCTAGAAAACTACACCGACATCAAGAGCACCAAAAATGCAACCAACACAAATCATCAGAATCATGGAAAACATCGCAGAAATCAAGATAGAAAAATTACGAAGAAGTCCACGTAAAACAATCAAATGGTGATATATGAAGAAAATCACATAAAATGACAGTGTTTTTGGAAAGAATGTTATAGAAAATCACATCGATGTCAAAATGATCAAGAGTAGGATCAACCCGAGTCATCGGAATCAGGGAAAAGGTCGGAAAAATCAAAAAAGGAAAATAATTCGTGATTGGGCCAATGTAGGCCTTTCAGTCAGTTAGTGTATGCCCTCAGGCAATGAAATCCAAATCAAATCGAAAAATCCAAAATGCAGGAGTAAAGGAAATCAAATCAAATGTTGGGTGAAGAATCCTAAAAACGAAGCAAGGAACAAATCCACGGAAAACCACATGGGATGCAGGCTTGCTCGAAAAGGACGAGACAATATGCAAATGTGATAAAAACTATGGAAAATGCATGAATATGTATCTAAATGTATAAAGGGTACTGAGGAATGATTTAGACAAAGATTTTACATGTCTTAATGCAAGAACTAACATGCATGTGCATGAATTGGTGGTATAGGGGCAGTTTGGTCATTTCAATGGCCAGATGTGATAAATACATGTAAGGGGATGATGCATAGTCTGAGATATGCCAAAATGTATGTGAAATGTAAAGAAAATGTTATTTGCAAGAAAACATAAAAAGGACAAGATCTTATAATTAATAAAACGATGTAAACATGGTAAAGGACAAGACCAAGGGCTAAAATGCAAATTTCACAAAAAGAAGGGGAAACCTGCTTAAAATGCATTCAATGACTTCTATTCTAATGTGCAGATGATGAATCAAATGAAAATGTGGCACCGAGATGTGTGAAAATTACACTTTGATAATTTCTTGAAAACTTAGGGTCTAATGTGTAAAATTTATACATAAGTGTAAATGTGAATAAAATATGAAACTAAAAATCAATTTACAATGCAAACATGTTTTTTAAATGAAATCTAGATTTAGGTGCAAAAATATGAATAAAAGCAATGGAAAATGTTAAAAATGAGTATGAAAACAATTAAAACCCTAAATGATGAATTCGAAATTAGTCTAAGGATTTGAATGCAAATTTCCTCTACTCATTACTATATGTTGTAAATCTAGGGGCTTACATGTAAAATTTTAGGGCTTAAATGTGATAAAAACCATACTTTGATGTTGATCAATGTGATCATGAAGTCTTTAAGGACTCAGAATGCAAAATTTTACAAAGAAAACTCATTTTTTTTAAAAGCTCTGGATGTATGATGCAAATGTTCAGGACTTAATTGCAAAAAAAACCTAATCTCAGGGACCTAAATGTAATAAAATGAATACTAACGCACTAATTATAAAGAAAATAAGACATGTAGGGGTCATATGCAATATTCACAAGAATAATAAAGAAAATAAAAAGTTATTTAAAACAATGGGGACTTAAACATAAAGAAAAGGATTTAAAAGTAATGAAAGGAGGACTCAAGTGCAAAATTAATTAAAACTAAAGGGCCTGGACTAAAAAAATTTCCTTCGAAGATCACCAGTGGATCGCCGACGTCTCCACTCTGACGTGAGCTCCGGTGATAGTCCAGCGGCGGAGGAAGGTGGGCGACAGCCTAGGAGGCTGAAGGGAGGCATAACGGGAGTCTTCGACGCATTGGACAGGGCTAGAGCAGCCTGAGGTGTGCCTCCCACCTCACACTCCAACGTGGTGGCCACCGACGCTGGGGAAGACGACGGTGGGAGGGCAATGACGCTCTAGCTGCTGGGTCGATGTGGCGGCCAGTGGAGGAGCTTCCCGACGATACGGTGGATACTCCGGAGGGTGCCAGAGGAGATCGGGGATGTAAGGGTGGCTCCACTCACCTCCCTGGTCGGTGGTAAACGCGGTGGTGACAGGGATGTCACTCCGGTGGTTGGGAAGGTGGCACGATCGCATGGGGAGGTCCATGGTGTCTCGACGATGCTTTGGGGAGTTGCAGGAGATGCTGGAACAGCCTGGGGTGCTCCCCCGTCATGGGCTCCGATGAGACGGCGATTGTAGCGGCGACGACGACACTCTCAGGCACTAGAGGCCAACCAAACTCCTCTTGAGCGACGAGAGCTCAAGGAGGAGGGGAAGGAAAGAGGGGAGAGGAAGGAGAGGCCCGTGAGGCCTTGCCAGTGGTGGTGAACCCACCATCGGAGGCAGAGGTGACGACGGACAGAGGGGTGATGCCCCCAATAGGGCCTATCCAGATGACCAAAGAGATCCTACAAGCCTAAAGTAACCTGAATTAATGGGCTAAGAGAGAGGAAAATATCTGGGGATGGTCGGGCTGTCCTCCCGCGGGGCTCGACGGTGGTCCTTTGGTTACAGCTCCGGCGACAGTGGTTGGGGATCAGAAGGTGAAAACGGGTTGGAAAGTGAACTTTGGACGTGGGGAAAATGGTTGGGCTTCTCTAGGGTTTCGAGGGGTGGTCTCAGTGGGTTCCAAGCGTGCTGGGAGTCTGGAAGAGGAGCCCGGAAGAACTGTCGGCGGCGAAGCTCTAGACACCGACAATCTCTTCTCTAGCCATCGATCCTCCTCCTCGGAGGATTGGACACCGTGGGATCAAGTGTGTGAAGGAGGAGGGAATGGCCAGAGATCACGGGAGATCAGGCTTGGACATCTGTTGATTGGGATTCGACGTCGGAGATCTCGTCGGAAAACTCGGGCCGCCGGCGATGAAGGATGGCCGGAATTATTTTTGTGTTTTATAAAGTTTGTGATCGAATGGGAAATTGGCTATTGTGGGCTGAATTGGGCCTGGATTTTGGGCTTTTGATTTTCAGAGTTTTTAGGTTTTTATTTTTTTAGGTTTTAAGGGATTTTAAGGTTTTGGTTTTAAGTTTTTATTTGGGTTTTGTGATTTTAATTAAAATTTTGATTTTGTGATTTAAGTTTTAATCAATTAGGATTTTAAATTAGGTTTTTTTAGGATTATTGTTTTTCTTTTAGGGTTTTTGTGATTAGGGTTTAGGGATTTTAAGGTTTTATTTAACTTAGGTTTTTTGTGATTTTAATTAAATTCTTTTGATTTTGTGATTTAAGGTTTAATTAATTGGTTTCAAATTAGGGTTTTAATTATTTTAGGATTTTAGGGTTATGGATTTTAATTAGGGTTTTGAGTTTAATTAGGGTTTTTGGGTTTTAATTAATGTTTTTTAGTTTAATTAGGGTTTTTGTGTATTAATTAGAATTTTGAGTTTAATTTAGGGGTTTTAGATTTTAATTAGGGTTTTTAGTTTAATTAGGGTTTTTGAATTTTAATTTTTTTTTTTATACCTGGAAAGCAACGGGCCCCAGGAGACCCCAAAATCTTATAACAAAGGAAATCCAGAGTACAGAGGAGAATGGGCTACTGTCGCCTGGACCGCAAGTAAGGCAGCCCAGCCCTTTCCAAACAAACCGTCCCGCGCAAAAAATTTGAGAGGTCCCCAGGCGAAGACAGGAAGACAAAACGCTGGGAATCGACACCCAGGTTGGCCAGGCCGTCCACAATCGAGTTAGCTTCCCGGAAAACATGAGAAAAGGAGATGGCTTGCTGCACCAGGCCAGTGACGCCCTTCCA
>JAMKQA010023376.1:0-12233 GCA_024699735.1 Posidonia australis
GGAAAATTTGCAATTTGTCACTAGTTTGCCTTATGTTTTATTGATTTTGGTTTTTAAATTTTCGTTAACCAAATGGGGAGAGCAGACATGTCTCTAATTTCCTAAACATGGCATGTAAAAGAAGGGAAATAAACATACAAATTAAACATGGCATGTACAAGAAGGGAAATAAACATACAAATTAAACATGGATGATCAAGCAAAAGCATGTGCAGGTTATGTGCAATAGTGGTGACATAGCAAATGTGTAAAAAAGAAACACCCATTATACAAAGGCATGCATGCAAAAAAAAAGACACCACTTATACAGGGACAACCAATGCATAGCACGGAAATAGGCAAGCAAGGAGAAAAGCCAAAGTAAACGAGAAACTCAAAACAAAAGCCGGGATCTGGTTATCCCCAGCGGAGTCGCTAGTTCTTGTAACCATGCCGGCGACAACCTCGGGTTTGGCGTGAAAGGCCAAATGTGCGAGGATCGGCAAAGTCACGGCAGAAATAAAAATAAAGTGCTAGAGTCGCCACCTAGTCTATTAAAAATGGGAGACGAGGAAAACCATTTAAAAATACTCAAATCATGCAAAATTAGCCAAATGGAAAAGTAAGTCATAAACTAGAAAATTGGACAAGGATCCCTGTTAAGCACGAGGAAGGTATTAGGCACCCTTATGTGCCCGAAAATCGATCTTTCTATGAGTTTCTCGTTTACTTAAATGGAATGTCGGCTTTGCAACCTTTTCTGTACGCCCAAGAGCAATATTCAATGCCATGCTAAGTGAGTGGTGTCTTATGCTAAATAGGAGTGCATGGGATGTGGGGTGTGTCCTAATGCTCAGAAGGATCACTCGTATCGCGGGTCAAGCATTGATGCAAAGATATTGCATAAATAAGATCAAAGCTCTAATAATTTCGAGTGATTTTCATCCTTGCTTTACTATATGCAAAATTTGTTAAACCATGCATGGAAAGGGCTAAAAATAGAGTAGGGTCTTCCTGGTACATCCAGGAAGACAACCAGAGAAAACCAGAAGCAAATCAAAATAGGAAAACATGCTAAAAATCATGCAAAAAGCTGTTGTGTGCTACTGAAAAATAGGTTGATGTGCCTGTTTGGTGTGCCAGACTGGTGCTCCAGTCTAGTGCGCCACTTAGGTGCTCTAGTGGGGCCAGGAAGATGTGCCAAGGAAAACACCAGAAAGTCATGTAGTGCAATGTCATGTAATATTATGGGTTCCAGAATGTTATGCAATGGAAAGTCCTTGTAAACTCAAGAAATGCATTTTAGGTGGGGTTTGTGCATCTAGAAAGTACAGGAAATGATTTGATGGGAATGTCATTTCCTGTTGACCATCTAAAATGATAGTGTTTGTGCATTTGATTTGAAATGATTTCAAAGGAAACTTATTTCCTTTACTTTCCATAGTATTTAAATCCCAATACTTTTCATTTCCCCTCCTCTCCCGTGGAATTTCACTAGATTTCCAAACCTATAGCCCAATCCCTCTCCTCCTCACGAAAACCCTCTCCCACCGTCCTCCCCCTCCCCGCTGTCCTCCTCCTCATCGCCATCCTCATCCTCCCCGCCGTCCTCCTCCTCATCGCCATCCTCCTCCTCCCCGCCGTCCTCCTCCTCCAGGTCTTCCCCCTTGTCACAGTCCTCCTCCTCCCCACCGTCATCACCGTCCAGGTCCTCCACGCCCTCCACCTCCACCTCCACGCTGTCCTCCTCCTCCACGCCATCCAGGTCTTTTGCTGTCCTCCGCGCCGTCCAGGTACTCCACGCCCTCCACCTCCACCTCCGCGCCGTCCTCCTCCTCCACACCGTCCTCCTCCTCCACGCCGTCCAGGTCTTTCGTCGTCCTCTGTGCCGTCCAGGTCCTCCACGCCCTCCACCTCCGCGTCCTCCTCCTCCACGCTATCAAGGTCTTCCACCGTCCTCTGCGCCGTCTAGGTCCTCCATGCCCTCCACCTCCACCTCCACGCCCAACCACTGCCAACCACTTCGGAAGCCGTGAGGTAACGGAACTTCTCTATTCTTTATCGACTCTGATTGTGAACAAGAATCGTTATATACAACTCTGCAAATACTAGAAGAGCACGGAGCTGCTGATCCGGAAGCTGCCGTTCCAGCGGCTGGTGAGGGAGATCGCGCAGGACTTCAAGACTGACCTCCGGTTCCAGAGCTCAGTGGTGGCGGCTCTCCAGGAGGCAGCAGAGGCGTACCTGGTTGGACTGTTCTAGGACACGAACTTGTGCGCGATTCATGCGAAGAGGGTCACGATCATGCCCAAGGACATCCAGCTTGCCAGGAGGATCAGGGGGGAGAGGGCATGTGGAAGATGGGTTCTTTATGTCATTGTTCAACGGGGTTGTAATCAGAAGTTCTTGGATGTTATATTAGGAAAATCACTTCTTCCTCTTTGTGCTGAAATGTTGGTTATGTGAGTTGATTTTTGCCTTTTTCAATATTTTAAGCAATTACTGCTTTTAACATTTCTAGCTGGGTTTGGAAATGACTTAATTATCTGCAGATTTGAGATGCTTATTTTGTTTTGTTGTTTTTGTTATATTTTCCTTTTCGTGAAGGAGATGACTTCTCTGTTCTCAATTAAGGACTGTAATCGAGCGCACATTTGAAGTGGTAAAACATCGTTTCGCTATTCTTCGAGGTTACATGCCATTCTCTTTTGAAACACAAGCTAAGATTGTTTTAGCATGTTTTTTACTTCATAATTTTATTCGTAAAGCGGATCGTGAAGATGTACTTGATGATCTTGAAGATGAATAAGAAGAAATTTTGGAAGCCAATCTTCCAGAAGTTGTTCAAGAGTTGGACGAGGAAGAAGAAATATATAATGGTATTGGATTAACTCAAGTACAAAAAAAAAGAAAAGGCAGATCAAATGCGTGAAAATATCATGAATTCTATGTGGCATGGTTGATTATTGTAATTTATTTCTAAGAATTTGTAATGTTATTTGACCTTTTGTATGACTCAAATTTATATTTTGAGAGATATTTGATTGAGTTTTAAGTTAATAATTATGAAATTATCAATGTCTGCTTTCCTTTGAAATTGTTGATAAGCACAAACGCCTATATTCTAGTTTCCTTTGTTTTCCTGAATAGGCACAAACAGTCGGAAACTTGGTCAACAGGAAATCAATTTCTCTTACTTTCCATTTCCTGGTAAATCCTGTTGACTCTGGAATTCTATTTCCTGTCAAATTTTGTGCACAAACAGGCCCTTAAATATCTAGGAAAATCCAAACATGAAAAGATAACATGGATCTTGTGCTCAAGAGCTGCAAGCCTCACACACGATCACACCCTTTTCACGTCAAATAAAAGCAACAAGAATCAGCCATGCTGTCTGGATCATGGGTTGATGCATATGAATCTCCATATAGGAGTCCATGGGGCAATCAGCCTACCAGATTTCAACGATGAGCTAAATATGCAAAGTGCAAAAGTCATGAAAACAATGCCATCTTGGGTTGAAATCATGCATGCAAAGACATGTAATATTAGAGAATCGACACCAGGAAAATCAGAGTCAAAATCATTCGAGAAACCATGTAGTGTGGGGTGCAAACCGGGTGATTTACTCTCTGACCAGATTGGTGCACCAGAATGGTGCGCCAGGGTGGTGCAAGGTTAGGTGCGCCACTCTGGTGCTCCAGTTTGGTGCGCCAGAATGGTGCTCCCCAGAAAACCTGAATCAGACTACTGTCTGGTTCAGAATCTGGTCCAAATTTCAGAGATCAGTGATTTTTCTTTAATCTGATCAGTTATGCAAATGATAAAAAACTGAAACATGATGAGACACAATCAAATGAAACTCTTTTATCATTTAGTTTCAAATCTTGCCAAATCATGGGTTAATGGTTGTATAGTTGCATAGGATTCTTAAGAATATGCATGAGTGAATGAGATCAATAATATTATGCAAATGGTAAACACAAAGAAGGTATATTGACTGTTAACCTCCTAGCATATGATTGCATGAATCATGGTTCTCTATGTAAAAGAAACAGAGATGAAAGGCAAATTTACAGAAATGTTATAATGCAGATTTTTTCATATAGATTTTACACATAGAATATCCTATACATGGAGCAATCATCTCATCATAAAGTTCTCATGTAAACAGCAAGAAAACAGATTATCTATGGAGTCTATGGCATGCTTTATTCTGTGCTAGAACTGAGATTAAAAGTAAAAGAAAAGAGAGGATCCTACCTTTTTCCCAAGTATTCCTTCTTAGAAAACACAAGATAATACGATCCTTGTTGCTTTGAAAGGGCTAGGGATGCTCTAGAATGCAAGGGTATGCTTAAGAAAACGATAATGGGTTGCTGAAATTAGTAGCTAGCTTGCTCAAGATTCTATAAATGGCTGCCTATGGGGGTCTTTATATAGGATTTTGCAAAGGTTACTCCCATGGAATGCAGGCAGCCTCGTAAATGAAGAGCTTGGCGTAGATTCCATGGCATATTTGCTGGTGAAGGTAACAGACATTGGAGGTGGAAAGCCAGCAGCCTGAGAAATGGCTGTGCACCAGCTTGGTGGGCTAGGATGGTGCGCCAAGTATGTGCGCCATCTTGGTGCTCCAGCTAGGTGTACCACTTATGTGCTCCTGCTTTGCTCCAACTAGGTGCTCAACATTGGTGCTCTAACTTGGTACTCTAACTTGGTGCTCTTCCCTACCTGTTTGAATTTCTAATTGGGCTGCGGGCCTGCTATAGGTTTGTGGTTGGTTTATCTGATGGGATTGAGTTTGGCACATCCAAAGCAACATCTGGAAAGCTTATCTATGAGCCACCTCAAAATCGAGGTGTCTACAACAATCAAATGGGAATTAATTTCCCAGAACAAAACTCACAATATTAAGTAAATCTTGAACAAACAAAAATGCACCTCTAATATGCGCCAGGAACTTGTGCTAGCTTTGTGCGCTTGTGGTTTACGCTAGGTTTTTGCACATACTATACACATAGGCTTATGTTAACCACATGTGTTACATCCTACCCCCTATACAAAGATTTTCGTCCTCAAAATTCACTCCCAAGAATACAAATAGGGGTACTTAGAGTGGATGTCCTCCTTACAATCCCATGTTGTTTCATCTGAGTCATGATGCCACCACTAAACTAGAATTAGTGGAACTACCTTGTTCGTCAAAATCCACTCTTTCCTGTTAAGAATCTAGATAACATCCTCCACAATGGATAGATCTTCTTGCAAGTCCTCTGACTGCACTGGTATCACTTGGGACACATCAACTAAGCACTTCCTCAACATTGAAATATGAAACACACTATGCACACATAATAAATTTGGAGGCAATTCCAACTTGTAAGTCATTTCACTAACCCTTTTTAATATTCTACAGGACCCAATATAGCGATGCTCAGCTATCCTTGCTTTTTAAATATTGTCACTCCTTTGGCCAATGACACTTTTAGAAAGATGAAGTCTTCTACTTAAAATTCTAAAAGTCTCTGCCTCCTATCAACAAAACCTTTTTGCCTGCTTTATGCAGCTACTAATCGTTTGAAAATCTGGTCCACTCGATCGGCATATTGTTGCATGATTTCTGGTCGCAAAAGTTGATGTTCACCTACCTTACTCTAAAAAGCAGGCGTCCTACACAGTTTTCCATACAGAGGTTGATACGGAGACATCCCAATACTAGAATGATAATTGTTATTGTAGGCAAACTCGATCAACAACAAATGATCCTCCCAACTACCCTTAAGATTCATAGCATAGTCTCTCAACATATCTTCCAGTATTTGAATTATTCTTTTAGTCAATCCATCCAAGGGTGAACAATACCGAATGCCTCCTGCAACACCTTTCAAGATCTAGAGGTAAACCGAGTATCTTTGTGAGACACAATCGACATAGGGACCCCATGCAGACGAACGATTTCAAACACGTACAATTCTACCAGTTGTATTAGAGGAATATTTACTAAGATTGCCAAGAAATGTGCTGACCTCATCAACGGATCCACAATTACTCCGACAATATTGTTTTTTCTTCTGGTTTTGGGTAATCCCATTGCAAAATCTATAGTGACGTGCTCCCATTTCCATACTAGAATATGCAAGGGCTGTAAAGTCCCACCTAGCTTCTGGTGCTCATTCTTTACCATCTAGCAAGTCATGTACCTGGTCACATGATCAACTATTTCTCTTTTCATTCTAGATCATTAGAAATTCCTCTTTAAGTCTTTATACATCCTGGTGCTTCCTGGATGAATTGTATACTTAGATCGGTGAGCCTCATCTAACAATCTCTATTTAAATTCCTCCACCTATGACACATACAATCGTAGGTCATATCTATGACCATGCCCGCCCAAGGATCTAGTGTGGAGTTGCACCAGAGGAAGGAGGCCATAGCCATGTCAGGATGGCGAAAGCGCAAGATAGGAGAAAACGAAAAAATGGAGTCACCACCTAGTCTTTTAAGGGAAAGACGAGAAAAACAACAAACAAACCACAAAAAGATGAAAACATGTGATGCAAATGAAAAGGCCAAATGCTTACAAACCAGAGGATGGGTAAGGATTCCTATTACGCATAGGGAAAGTGTTACCCTCGTACTCCCAAGAAACTCGATCTTTCTATTCCAATTCACTTAATAAAGGCTAAATGAATGCTTACTAAGCCTAGATTGTGCTCTAATCATGCTAATATGAATGCCAAGTTAAGACTAGATGGATGTGCTAGATGGTACGTGAAAACTGTGAAGAAATCCACACGAAATGATGAAATCACGAAACACGATGCGACAAAGAAAATCACATGAAATGACAAGGCTTTTGGCGAGAATGGCTTGAAAAATCATACTGACCTCAAGAGAAAAAAAAAGCAACCAACTCAAATCATCAGAATCATAGAAAGCCTTACGGAAATCGAGATGGAAAAATTGTAAAGAAGTCCACGTAAAACAGACAAACGACATATGAAGAAAATCACATAAATAACAATGTTTTTGGCAAGAATTCATTGAACAACCATACTGATATCAAAAAGGTCAAAAGTGGGGTCAACCCAAGTCATCTGAATTATGGAAAAAGTCATAAAATAAAAAAGGAGAAATAATCCGCAAGTGGGCCAATGTAGGCCTTTAGGTTAATTAGTGTATGCCCTCAGGTAATGAAATCCAAATCAAATCAAAAAATCCGAAAATATGGAATAAAGGGAGTCAAATCGAATATCAAGTGAAGGAATCCAAAAACGGGATGGAGAAAATCCACGGAAAAACACATGGGATGAGGACTTGCTCAAAATGGATGACATGACATGAAAGTAAGCAAAATGCACGAAAGTGTACTTAAATGTGTAAAAGATGTTGAGGAATGACTTAGACAAAGATTATGCATGACTTAATTCAAGAACTAACATGCATGTGCATGAATTAGTGGCATAGGGGCAATTTAGTCATTTCAATGGTCAGATGTGATAAATGCATATATGTGAATGATGCATGGTCTGCGATATGCTAAAATGTATGCGAAATGTCAGAAAAATGTTATTTGCAAGAAAACATGAAAAGGACAAGGTTTTAAAAACAAGAAAAATGATGTAAATATGATAAGGACAAGTACAAGGACCAAAATGCAAAATTCACAAAAAGGAGAAAAACCTGGATTAAAATATATTCATTGACTTCTATCTTAGTGGGAGATGATGGATTAAAAGAAAATGTAGCACTCATATGTGTGAAAATTGCACCTTGGTAATTTCTTGAAAATTCATGGTCTAATGTGCAAAATTTACATATAAAGTGCAAATATGACTAAAATGTGAAATTAGAGATCCATTTACAATGCAAACATGATTTTTGAGTGAAACCTATATATAGGTGCAAAAATATGAATAAAAGCAATGGAAAATGTCAAAAATGAGTGTGAAAACAATTAAAACCCTAAATGATGGATTTGAAATTAGTCTAAGAGTCTAGATGCAAATTTCCTGCACTCAATGATTGTATGCTATGAACCTAAGGGCCTACAAGCAAAATTTCAGGACTTAAATGTGATAAAAATTCAACTTTTATGATGGTTAGTGTGATTTTAAAATCTTTCAGGGCTTAGAATGCAAATCTTATAGGGAAAACTCATTTTAAAAAGTTCTGGACTCGATGCAAATGTTCAGGACTTAGTTGCTAAGAAAAACATGATCTTATGGACTTGAGTGTGAAAAGACAAACATTTATGGGACTGAAAATGAAATTAAAATTAAACAGGATAAAACATGCAATATTTACAATGAAACAAAAGAAATGCAATTTTTTTAAAAAAATACAGAGGTCAAAGAATAAATTCCTAGGACCTAATTGCAACGCTTTAAAAACTAAAGGGCTTTTAAATAAAAACCTAAAAATCGAACAGTCACCGCCTACGATTCTAAGATCACCGGCGGCAACGGCCTAGGAGGCTCATTTGAGCTCTCCTGGTGGCTGATCGGCGACCTAAAGGGCTAAGAAGCTCGGGGAGGAGATAGGGGGAAGATCCAACAATGTCGATTGAGCCCTTGATGGCTGGAACGTGCTGTCGATCCCCCTGTCGGCGTTCTTCTCCGACGAGGGCGCTTCCACTGCGGCGCTTCCAGTGGCGGTGGCTCGGCGTGGTGAGGATCGGAGAAGCTCTAGGGCGGCACGGCGAGGCTCTGGGTAGTCGCGGGCGAGGTTGGAACAGCCTGGGGTGCTTTCCCCCTCGCGGGCTCCGACAGGACGGACTGTCAACATTGAGGAAGGTGTTGTAGTGGCGGAGGCTGTCCAGCAAAGATCGGAGGATCTTCGGAGGGCCGTAGGGGAGCATCCTGTGGTGATGGTCAGGACAAGGTGCTGGCAGAGCATTCAACCCACTTAGTGGGTTCGACGGCGATGGCCGGAGGTTGCAGGGCGACGACGGGGTTTCTCCTGATCATGGGAGGCAAGAGAAGCCTCTCCTGTGCGATGGAGCTCAGGGAGGAGAAGGAGGAAGATGGAGGAGAAGCCTCTGGGGCCTCTTGCCACTGCAAGAGGTTATTGGTCTCGCCGATGGTGGTGAACCCACTACCAGAGAGGGGTGAGACAGCACGTAGGGCAACCAACTTCGACAGATAGGCCTAAATAAGCATGATTTAAAACAAAAAGGGGAGAGATTACCTGGATAGGGGTTGTTGTTCCTCTCGACGAGATTGGTCGACCGCGGCACTCCTTTAGACCGACTGCTCTAGGTTGCAAAGGGATGGAGGAGGTGGTCTAGATGCGAGGGAGATTGCTGGGTTGGCTAGGTCTCGAGGGGGGGTTCCTCTATCTGTGGGTTTGAAGCGCTGGAAGGATAGAGTCTTGGTCTGTTGACGGTGAGGGCTTTTAAATGCCGGTCAAGACTTCTCCTGCTGTCGATTTTCCCATAGTGGATGGGCATCGTCAAATCGGTGTGAGTTGGAGGGGGGAATCATTGAAGATCCCGGGGGTCACGAGATACGCGTCGAAGGTGCTGGGATGTCGCCAGAGATGGTGGGTTGACTACCAGAAATTTCATCGAAAATGTCGAGGTCGGCAGCGGTGAAGGATGGCCGAAATTATTTTCCTGTTACCTAAGTTGTTGATTAAAGTGAAAAAGGGGAGCATTTGGGTTGAGTTGGGCCTGTGGAGATGGGCTTTTGATTTTGGTTTTTTAGGTTTTTTTTGTTTTAGGGTTTTTTTAAGGGATTTTAGGGTTTTGTTTTTTTAGTTTTATGTTTCTATATGATTTTAGGGTTTTTCGATTTTGTGATTTTTAAGGTTTTCCTGAATTTGGTTAAGTGATTTTAATTAAGATTTTTGGATTTATTAGGGTTTTGTTTATTTTTGGTTTTTTGTGTGGTTTTAATTAGGGTTTTGAGTTTAATTATGTTTTTTTTTCTTTTTGGATTTTAATTAGGGTTTTGAGTTTAATTGATTGATTTTAAATTAGGGTTTTTGGTTTAATTAAGTGACTTTAAATTAGGGTTTTTGCTATTTTAATTAAGTGACTTTAAATTAGGGTTTTTAGGATTTTAATTAGGGTTTTTAGTTTAAATAAGTGAATTTAGATTAGGGTTTTTTAGATTTTATTATTTAGGGTTTTTTGAATTTAAATGGATTAAAGTTTTGTGTTTGAGTTCTAATTTAGATTTAATTTGTTTTTTACTGATTTAATTAAGGATTTAGTTTAAATTTTGGTTTAATTGGTTTTTATTAGGGTTTTGATTTAGATTTTGATTTCATTGGTTTTTTGCATGATTTTTGTTTGGATTGGGGTTTCTTTTTAATTAGATTTAATTTTTACTGGATTTTATTGGTTTTTACTTGATTAGAGTTTTAATTATGGTTTTTCACTTAATTTACTTGGATTAGGGTTTTCACTTAATTAACTTGGATTTTAAATGGTTTAAATGGATTTTATTTTATTTTGATTTTAATTTGGGCTTTTACTTAATTAATTTGGATTTTAAGTGGATTTTATTTGATTTTAGTTTTAATTAGGGCTTTTGCTTATTTAATTTGTATTTTAAGGGGATTTAAGTGGATTTTATTTAATTTTGTTTTTAATTGGGGCTTTTATTTGATTAATTTGGATTTTAAATGTTTTAACTGAGTTTTGTTTAGTTTTGATTTTTGATTAGGTTAGTGTGGGCTTGGGTGAGCCTGAATGGGCTTGTGTGGGTTTAAGTGGGTTGTGGGTTTAGGATTTTGGTGGAGTTAGGGTTTAGGTTTGGTGGTCGCAACCAGAGCATCTTTCCAGAGGTGCCTGCTGCCAAGTGACAGCAAAATCGGTGTGTCTACAATATCTCAGTTCACCATCAATACCAATAGAGAAGTGAGGTGCCTCTCCTACCTACATATTGACCCAAGTTTATTGCACAAATGAGTCTAACCCTAAGCCTCCACAATCATCTCCACCAACCTAGGGTGGATGGATAAATTAGCCACCTAAGCACCGATAGGTCCTTGAGACTGCTTCTGGGGTCTACTCTCAACCAGGTTCTTTAGCATATGCCATTCCTTCACCATTAGACTGGTGATTATATGAGTATGTCTGCTCAGTGCATCTACAATCATGTTGGCTTTTCCCGAGCGATAGGATAGGTTAAAATCATAATATTTAAGATATTCCACCCATCTTTGTTGTTTCATATTTAGATTCTTCTGAGTGAAGATATACTTCAAGCTCTAGTGATCGGTAAACACCTCAAACTGCTCACTGTAGACACCTTAATTTCCTAATTTTTGCAGGATAGAGATGTAGTGGCTGAGCTCTAACCCTAATTGAATCCATTAAAGCCCACTTGGGCCCACAAGCTCATTAAGCCCACATAGGCCCAATTGATGCCCATTAGGCCCATGGAGGCCCACATAAGCCCATTAAGCCCGATCAAGCCCATCTTGGCCACAAAGTCCACATAGGCCCATTAAGCCCATGGAAGCCCCCATAAACAATTTAACCCATTTCTTTTCTTCCAATCCATACTTTATTTCTCCCACTCCATATTCATTATCACCTCCACCTATTAATTTTTTTACCCAAATAATACAAGTCTTATTCCTTTCCTTCCTATCCCACTGAACCCACTTGATCTCCATCAGTCCCTCACGATTTAGCCTCAAGTCATCCTTCCTTACTGAGCTCAGCCTCTAGTCCATCTCAGCACCGATCCAGAGAGCCACCGAAGTTGCCCCAGCCATTGGATGAGTCACCGGAGGAGCTTGGATCACCGTTCATCCATGTTGGCGACCAAGGGAGCAGTAGGGGACAGTGTTGGTTAGTTTGTTAGGCTGTTACGACTTCAGTTAGGAGGTTGGAAGTTTGTTAAGTGATTCTGTTAGGGCAATGAGTGGCTGGAAGTTTGGGTCGTTGGGTTTCTACTCGCCTATAAAAGGGGATGTAGAGGCCAGGAGGGAGAAAATGTTTTACGCGAGAGAGAGAAGAGAGTGGAGGGTACCAGAGAATTCCAGAGAGAAAGGGAAGCTCGCAGAGAGGAGAGAAGGAGATTACAGGCGCTTCGATGAGTTGCAGAGCTCCGTCAAGCTAGGTACGCCCCTTCTGTTCCCTCCTAGTTTAATTCATAGCTTCCTGGATCCCTCCTCCTTCTTTCTGGACAATTCCTAGCCATCCAGAGCCTTCCTTTGGTCGGAATTGGTCCTCGGGGCTCATCGTCACCATTTCTCGGCGATGTAGGTGGGGGGGGGGGGGGGGGGGGCGGCAA
>JAMKQA010023395.1:0-11583 GCA_024699735.1 Posidonia australis
AATGGAATGGAAATATGAATTTGTATGTAAGAACTAGTTTCTAGCCCGGTTTTGTGGCAGATTGTGCCTATGGTTTCTGAATGATGTTTTGGGCTCGGAAACTAGATGAAATGATTGATTTTTCTCCAGTGTTGTGAATAAAGGCTTTGAAAGAGCATGAGGTTTTGAAAGAAAAGAAAAGAAAGGTTTGGAAAGCATTGTTTTGCGAGCTTGGTGAATTGCACATAAAGGTTTTTTGAAAATGATACTTTCTGGCAAGGTTTTCTGTGCTTTCAGTGTCGTTTTGGGGCGCATACTGGGTGACATTCCTATCACTCACATGTGTGCTTTCTTGTTTCAGGTGCTAGGGTGTTGGAGCAGTTCTAGTCTGGTGCAT
The DNA here is from genome assembly GCA_024699735.1 of Posidonia australis. NCBI lineage: Eukaryota > Viridiplantae > Streptophyta > Magnoliopsida > Alismatales > Posidoniaceae > Posidonia > Posidonia australis. The sequence continues at coordinate 377 of JAMKQA010023395.1, forward strand.
CTGTTCGAGCCACATTTTCCACACACAGGTCTGGGTAGTGAGATTTATTTGTTTAATATTGATGCTTTGTTGCTTGTAATTAAGCTTGGGTAGTTCTCGTAATGTTGTGTAGCATTGGGGTGTTACAGTTACCCATGAGGAGTTCCTATATATAGACCCCATAGGCAACCATTTGAAGGGGCTGAATCATCTTGAAAGATAGAGACATATAGCTACACTAGCCTTCTCCAGAATTCTGCAACCATCCACTTGAGCACTCAAGTTTTCTCTTGCATCTAGAGGAATTCTAAGCCCATCCAAAGCATCAAGGAGCTTATTATCTTGGGTCTTTCTTTTCTTTCTTGAATGAACATCCATCTCGGACAAGGTAGGCCTTTCACCTTTCCATTAATCTCTTGTTCTTTTGCAAGGAATAGCATGTTAGAAGCTCCATATAAGGTTTGATTCTTTCTTGCAAGACACTCTTCATGCTAATCTATGCTTTGATTGTAGCATGTTTAGTTTATTTCTAGTGTAAAAATCTGCACTGCATCGCTTGCATGAGCAATCTTTTCTTTATTATGTTCTTGATATGATCATGGTTACAGCATGTCATGTTGGGTTTATTCATTCCATTTTTGAATCTTTTGCATGAACCCATTTAATCATCTTGTGCAAATAAGATAGCTATGATCAGAGGCATTCCATCATGCTCTTAACAATCGCATGAATCCACCTGCATTAGCATAAATCACCCATCTTCATTCTGGGTCAAGTTCTGGCTCAAATTACAGTCTGATCCAGATTTTCTGGAGAGCACCTATATGGCGCACCAGAGCGGCACACTTCTCCAGTGCACCTCTCGGCGCCCCATGCAGGAGCACCAAACTGGTCAGAGAGTGAAACATTCACTTTTGCATATCTGCCTGCGGTTTTCTAAATGATTTTGAGCCCGATTCTTTTACTGCTGGTTCTCTTATATTTCATGGTTTTGCATGCATGTTTTTGGTTTTAATCAAGATTGTTTCCTAGATGTTTTGTCTCTTTGGATAATCAGTCCCTGATCAACATCTGGTATTCTGGCTGCGTTTTACTCCAACATGGAGAACTTTATGCATCAGCCAATGATCCAGTAGCATGGCTAAATCCTGCATCGTTCATTTAGTATGTGATTCTGTGTGAGGCTACCAGCCCTTGAGCACAAGGTCCAAAGGTCATTGTATTCGCATTTCTTTCAAAGCATATTTTTCAAGTTTTGTAAAGGATTTTACATGGCATGATTTACTGGAATGTATTCATATGTGACTTTACACTGCATAGATTTCTGTATTTTCTTTGGCACATCTTTCTAGCCCACATAGAAGCACCTAGGTGGCGCACCAAACTGACGCACTAGTCTGGCGCACCTAACAGGCGCAGCAGCCTATTTTCAGTAGCACACAGCAGGTTTTGCGTAAGCGTTCTAGCATGATTCTTACTTTGATTTGCTTCTGGTTTTTTCCTTGTTTTTTTCAGGAAGGCATGTCTCTGTTTTAACCTTTACCATGCTTGTTAGTTTGCATTTGGCATGTAGCAAAGCAAGGATGATAAATCACTCAAAATATTAGATCCTTGATCTTATTTATGCAATATCTTTGCATCGACCCTTGACCCGATATAAGAGCAACATTTCTGAGCATTAGGACACACCCCTGCACATCATGCACCCATATTTTAGACACCACACATAAGCATGGCATGGCATATCTCTCTCGGGTGTATAGCAAAGGCTGAAAAGCTGACATTTCATAAGCAAATGAGAAACCAATAGAAGACCGATTTATTGGGCGCACGAGGGTGCCTATTACCTTCCTCGTGTGTAATAGGGATCCTTACCCATTTTTCTGGTTTATGACCTGCTTTTCCATTGCATGATTTGCATGTTTTATATGGTTTTCCTCGTCTTCCATTTTAATAGACTAGGTGGCAACTCTTGCATTTTCATTTTTATTTTTATTTTTGCCGTGACTTTGTCGTCCCTCTTGTATTTTGGCCTTTTACGTCAAAATCATTTCGAGGTTGTCGTCAGCATGCTTACAGGATCTGGCAACTCTACTGGGGACAACCAGATCCCGGCTTTGTTTTTGTTTCTCCTTTGCCTCGGCTTGTCTCCTTGCTTACTTTTTCCATGCTTTGCTTTGTTATCCTCTTTAGTGGTGTCTTTCTTGCATGCATGCCTTTGTATAATGGGTGTTTCCTTTTTACACATTTGCTATGCCTTCACTATTGCACATGCTTTTGTTTGATAATTCATGGCTAAAATGCATGTTTATTTCCCTTCTTGTATATGCCATGCCTAGGAGATTAGAGACATGTTTGCTTTCCCCTTTTGGTTAATAAAAACATAAAAACCAAAATCAATCATAAGTCAAACTAGGGACAAATCGCACATTCCCCCACGGTCTAATAAGCTTGCAAGTAAAAAACTTAAAGCATACATTGCATACATCATGTAGGGCATGCATCTTCTCCTCTCCTAGGATCACTTATACAGTCTGCGAAGGACATTTTTCGGTGGCTCATCCTATGGCTTTGGCGTGGGGTGAAAAATCGGGTTTGTCCCCCCTTGTCCGGGGTCGTGTCAGTGTAGTAGAGGGTACAGCTTACTGCTTTGGCAGAGGTCGAGGCCCCGAAAGCACCACTCGTTCACTGCCTAAGCTTTGGCTGGGATTTAGAACGGGGACCTTATTTTTCTAAACTCGAGTCGGAGAACTATTCACCCTTATTGTGAACCCGGAGTAGACAGCTTAATAGGACATCCCTAGTTGGTGAGAGAGTGCATACTAGAAGCATTCATTTGCATCTCATACCACCATAAACATTGCATCTTTTCTGACTTGTTTGTTTTTGTGCATAGGATTTCTGATATTTGAGTTTCCTTAGCCTGAGCTCAAGATCTTTCCTTTCGCGAACTCTATTTGCGACCTTATTTTCGATCGCATCTTCCGAGTTATTCGTCACTGTCGACGATAGCTCGTCCTAGGATTCGTCCTGTTCTTCCCAGCCGCAGTCCAATCCTCACTCGCTCGCGATCCACGATGGCCCAGCATGCCAACAAGTCTCTTTCCCCTGCTGTCTAGGAGGAGGTCCCTGTCTCAGGGCACTCTTCCTTTGTGTCTGTTCCTATCATCACTGCTACCTCCACTTTTGCCTTAGCTTCTGGAGGACCTCCACCACCTCAATTCTGTGTCCCTGTGGCAACCCTGCCTTTGGGACCACCTGCCTGGTCTTCTCCTGCTATTGGGGCCACAGAAGTCGAGTCTGTCTCTCCCCAGGGCTATGTGTTTACTAGCCCTCCACCCACTACGGCTGTTTCTGTAGTAGCCACCCCCTAGTTCAGACAACTGGGATCTCAGCCTCTTGTTTCCTCCCCTGTCTTGCCTCCTTCTTTTGGAGCCACCAGCGATGATCCTGTGACCACGCAGCTACAACAAATGTCGGCCCTTGCCCAGCAGCTGTAGGGATTGGCACTAGCACTCCAACCCTTCTCAGCTTTGTCTTTCCCGGCTCCCGAGTTGCCTACGCAACCGACTTTAGGACCATAGTTTGCACCCACTGCACTCCCTCCACAGCCGTCGCCATACCTTGTCTCTCCAGTAATAGGGGTGTCGACATTACCTTTTGTTACACCTACATAGCACCCACCACAGCATGCATCCCTCCTATCTGGTGGCCAGCCCCTAGGCCGGTGGGAGCACAACCATCCGTGAGCATTGTACCGGAGACCATCACGGTCCAGCAGCTCCTGCTCCCACATTCTACACCACTCATTACACCACCCCCTACATTGTCCTCCCCTTTTTATCACACACAAGCCTCATCTTTTGTTCCCCAGCACACTACACCCATGCACGGGTACACTGGCCATCCTGCCGTGGCACCAGATGACGGAATGGTGGATCCAGAGGAGCCTTTAGGGGCGACCCATACGGTGTACGCAGCACCCGCCTCCACTGCACAGTCCACAGTTGCAGTAGCTCTAAATGCTCTCCTTGCGAGAGTAAACGATCTGAACGCATTCTCTGGCAAGTGCAAGGTGTGACCACCAGTCCTACCAATTCCGGGACCTCTGTTATTTCCCAGAGGTGACTCTCCCCCTGAATTTTCATATTCCGGAATTCGAAAAATACAATGGTAGGGGCTACCCAATTGCCCACCTCAAAGCCTATTGCGGAGACCTCACTTAGCTCTAGGCTGACGAAAGGTTGTTAAACCGCTTATTCCAAAAGAGTCTCACGGGGCCTGTGTTGAAGTGGTTCACTTCTCTCAACATGGCCACCATCAAGACTTAGGAAGACCTTACGCAGGCGCTCCTGGAACAATATTCCTTCAATCACGACTTAGTCCCAAAGCGGGAGGACTTAGTCGCTATCAAGCAGAGACCCCAAGAAACATTTAGGGAGTATCTTGGACGTTGGCGCTCTTTGGCTTCGCAGGTCAAAGATAGACCCTCCGACGAGGAGTCTATTGAGATTGTGATCCAGGGAGCACAGCCAGCAGTCGGGGCTCTGCTCAGCATTCAGCCAATCACCACTTTTTCTACGTTGCTCCGGGCAGGCGTCCTTGTTGAGAGTTCACTGCACGGCGGTAGTTTTCTAGCACTCTCTGCATTTGCCAAGTAAGCCACTTCCTCACATAGTGGCGCTAGCAGCAGCAACAACAACGGCAACCACAGTGCCAATCCACCCCGGAGGCGGGATCCCTCCAAGGATACAGTTGCTTACATCAGATCCCCTGCTGCACCGGCGAATGTCCATCCGGCCCCTCAGCATCAAGTAGTTTATGCACCCACGCCTACACTTAGAGCACCTCATGCATCACACATCATTCCCACTGCCACACCAGTTTATCCTCCCCCGCAGGTGGTGATGCGCCCGCCATTGGCACATCCGCAGCCAAGGCGGCAACGCCGTGACAGGCACCACTATACCCCTTTAGTGGAACCGTTGAGCATGGTATTCCCTAAAGTTGCATCCCTCTTGAGGTTGCCTGAGGTGCGCCCACCACCTAGTCCACTTCTTGCCTGGTATAATGTGAATGCGTTCTGCAATTTCCATCGGGTCACGGGTCACTTGACGGACAATTGTCTCACATTATGGAACGCAATCTAGGGCCTGATTGACCAAAATGTCATTGTGATTAACACACAGGCGGCACGCCCCGAGCCCACACCAATAGCTGCACAAGCACCACCAGCACAACCCAATATAGTTAGCCAGCCATTACCTCAGCATTCAGACATGGGAGCAACAGGCCCCTCAAGAGTCAATTCCATCTTTCTCGTTGATACTGTCTAATCTTTTATTTGTCTTACCAATCTTATTGTATATTCCCTTTTTTTCTTGACAGTTGTATTTATCCTTCCTCAGTGGTTCCGAGCAGTCATTAGTTTGTTTCGTCCTACCGTTGAGGCAATCTCTGCTTCAACACTTTTGGTTTTTTGTATTGTGTCAACCGATTTGAGCCAGTTAATCTCATTCCAGTTGTTGAGTCTGTCAGCCACTTGGCCATTCACAACAACCCTTGTCTAGTGGTCGAGAACTTGTGTCACAATTGGGGATATGAGAAAGGAACCCCTTGGGCGATACGACTAAGGAACCACCGAGCCGATCAAGGCGGAAGAATGAAGAGAGCACAAAGATTTGGGATACGAGCATCAGAACCAGCAAAAGAGATCCCCTACGCTTAGGTAAGTCCCCAAAAAACGATCATTTCTCACGATTTAACTCACTTTACCAGTGCAAGCGTATTGAATCCAAAATCACCAACAGATTTCAAAAGATTTTCCTGGGAACGGTCACTCAGAACCGTCAGCAGCACATCAAGCAACAGCAGTACCAGATCTTGCTCTGAAAGCAAACACAGAGAGCCTAAACAACTTGGAGATCTAGACATTTTTATTCCAAGAACAATTGGAAGTGCTCGTGGAGGACCAAACAGAGCACAACAGCAGCAGGGAAGGGAAAACAGCTGTTTCACCACCGCACCCTGAATCACCAGGACCAAACTTCAATCATGGTCCTGGAAGAACCGAAGAGAGTGCGCTGGACCAATGATCGGCACCCATCAGCGGCTCCTAACTGAAAGTACTACTAGCGATCGTCGGCCACTCCCGAGCCTTGCGAAGCATTCCATTGAAGGCCATGCATCTCTATGTTTTTTGCTTACTGCATCTAGACACCCAAATCACATCATCTGCATTGTACTTTCCTTTTGCATTGTAATATGAACATTGGAATAACTGTTGCCTGATGAGGAAAATCGGAAGCCTACCTGCTTAGGAAGAGTTTGATCCACCTCACGTGTTACTACTTGTGTGACCTAGGGAGTGAGGGAGTGACTATCCATGGAAAATGGGCAAAATGTACAAATTCTTAAGGGACCTACACCTCCAGAGGGAGAAAAAAATGATAGGGCATAAGTGAGAGTGCGAGCCAATAAAAAACATAGACTTTGGAGCACAAAAGAAATAAGAAGATAGAAGTTGTAGATAGAAGTTTGCCCCAATGAGAGAGGCATGTAAGACGACTCTATCCCTATCACATAAATTAGAGAGGAGTTGAAGCATACACCTAACAAGCCCACATGTTCAAAGGGACTAGCCACCCCTTTTATATCAAATTGAGAGAGCAGCCATCCCCCAGCCTAGGTGTTTATTACCTCCAAGTAACGGATAGGGTAAGTCAGCATACCTTTGAGGGAGAAAAAGAAATATGAATTATCAAAAAAAGTAGGTATAGGGCCCTAGGAATTTGGCGTGGAGCCCATTTTACCACGGAAATCCATTGGTTGAGTGAGAGCCACCATAAACCCAGAGATCCTGGTAGCATCAAATGAGTCGAGGACAATCTAATTCCTTGTAGCAGGCAATGAGGGCTTCCTCGGCGCTGAGGGCATATCTTCTATATACAATGCATAAATCTTGCCTCCATCTTTTAAATCATTTGGCATTGAGCATTGGTGAGTTCACCACTTTTCCATTTTGCATCGCTTTGCAAGGTGTTTGTCTGCGTTCTGACCAGGGGAATGCCAGCTGCCTTTTGAGTTGGAATTTTGGCAAAAAGGAATCTTCAGCCAGGGGCATGTTAACTGCTCTTTGGTTGGACGTAGGTCTTTGACTAAGGGCATGCCAGCTGCCTTTCTAAGTCAAGAAGATCATGGGGACAGTACTACTTTTGGGAGCATGCAGATGAGACTCCTCACAAGCACTTTAGGATAAGCCTGTCAGTTGATGCAACACAAGAGCATAGCTGTTACAGCACATGAAACTGTCTAGTGGCATGCATAGCAATAGCCCCAAACTCATTGGACTTCTTCTAAGGCGAAAGTAAATTATGTTTATTTGAAGCGAAAAACATGGAAAATGGGTTTCTAGAATCCAGCCACAGCATATAACAAGTGCCAATTCACTTCAACCATGGCAATATTCAACAATGAAGAGGACATGCCCCAAAGCTCGCGGTCCTCAGCAATCAATACACCAAGCCATATTTGCAGAATATCAAAACAATGCTCAGGTGTCACCATGGTTGGATATCCCTGCATGGCACATGGGCAAGTAGATATGACAGTTATCCAGTGGGCCCCATCACATACAGGCAGTGCAAGTACTTTAATTACCAAGGTCTAAGTGTAGAATGGCTGCAGGAATTGCATTGTTGCCCTCCGCACTCTGCAGTCTGCAAAAGACAATACCAAGAAAATGAATGCACAAGTCTTCAAGTTCACTAGATGGGGAAATTTGCAGAAACCCCCTGAGATTGGGAGACATGCAGAAAACACCCTTTATACCATAAGGGTGCGACATATCACATTTGAACAGAAGCCTACAAGCACCTAATAGAATATCAAATATCACAGCAGCTATACAACAACCAAATATGCCCAATTGCGGATATGACCAGACTTTTTGCGAAACCCGCACCAAAGCCAGCACTCCAACAAGGAGGATATTGCACATGCATCTCAACGAGAACACCAGCTTCCGTGCCACAGAGCCAGCAGCAAGCAGTTCTGCCCTCCAGATTGCATCTAAGACGGTTTCCCTCTTAGGGGACAATCCAGGGATTATTGCTTTAGTTTTTCTGGGTTCTCGCTACGGGCAGACGAGATCCCTCTATCCCTTCTTTCCTTGGATTTTCGCAAGCGTGAAATCCTCTTGTTTGACCTTTGACCGGATGGTCAAGGGCCTTTTCCCTTGCTTTCCTGGGATTTTCGCAGGTGCGAAATCCTTTTGTTTGACCTTTGTCGTGCGGTCAAGGTCCTTTCCTCTGCTTGGATCTTCGCATGTGCGAAATCCTTTTTCTTGGCTTCTGACCGGGCGGTCAGAGTCGACCTTCGACCGGGTGGTCAAGGTCCTCTCCTTCGCTTTTGTTGGATTCTCGCGCACGCGAGAATCCTTTTCCTTGGCTTCTGACTGGGCAGTCAGAGTCGACCTTTGACTAGGCGGCCAAGGTCCTTTTCCTTCGCTTTCCTTGGATTTTCGCGAGCGCAAAGTCCTCTTGTTTGACCTTTGACCGGGTGGTCAAGGTCATTTTCCTTTGCTTTTCTTGGATTCTCGCGGGTGCGAGATCCTTTTCCTTGGTTTCTGACCAGGCAGTAGAGTCGACCTTTGACCGGGCGGTCGAGGTCATATCCTCCCCCTTTTGGATTTTCGCGGGCGCGAAATCAAGCTTGCTGACTTTGACCGGGCGATCAATGTCATTTGCCCCTTTTGGATTTTTGCGGGCGTGGAATCCAGCTTCTTGACTTTGACCAGGCGGTCAATGTCATTTTCCCTTTTGGATTTTCGCAGGTGCGGAATCCAGCTTGTTGACTTTGACTAGGCAGTCAATGTCGTTTGCCCCTTTTGGATTTTCGCGGGTGCGGAATCCAGTTTCTTGACTTTGACCGGGCGGTCAATGTCATTTGCCCTTTTGGATTTTCATGGGTGTGGAATCTAGCTTCTTGACTTTGACCGGGCGGTCAATGTCGTTTGCCCCTTTTGGATTTTCACGGGTGCGAAATCCAACTTGCTGACTTTGACCGGGCGGTCAATGTCATTTGCCCTTTTTGGATTTTTACGGGCGTGGAATCCAGCTTCTTGACTTTGACCGGGTGATCAATGTCATTTGCCCCTTTTGGATTTTCGCGGGTGTGGAATCCAACTTGTTGACTTTGACCGGGTGGTCAACGTCATTTGCCCCTCTTGGATTTTCGCGGGCGTGAAATCCAGCTTGTTGTCTTTGACCGAGTGGTCAATGTCATTTTCCCCTCCTGGATTTTTGCGGGCGCGAAATCCAATTTGTTGACTTTGATCGGGCGGTCAACGTCATTTGCCCCTCTTGGATTTTCGCAGGCACGAAATCCAGCTTGTTGACTTTGACCGGGCAGTCAATGTCGTTTGCCCCTTTTGGATTTTCGCAGGTGCGAAATCCAGCTTGCTGATCTTGATCGGGCGGTCAAGGTCATGTGCCCCTTTTGGATTTTCGTGGGCGCGAAATCCAGCTTGCTGGCTTTGACCGGGCAGTCAATTGTCCTTTGCCTCACCTGGACTTTCGCGAGCGCGGAATCTATCTGATTGACTTTGACTGGGAGGTCAAAGTACTTGGTTTCTTGGATTTCCTTGGGTAGGAAATCCTGTGGCTTGACCTTTTGACCAGATGGTCAAGGTCCTAGCCCCTCTCTTGGATTTCCTTGGGCAGGAAATCTTGTGGCTTGACCTTTTGACCAGATGGTCAAGGTCCTAGCCCCTTTCTTGGATTTCGTTGGGCAGGAAATCTTGTAGCTTGACCTTTTGACCAGATGGTCAAGGTCCTAGCCCCTTTCTCGGATTTCCATGGGTAGGAAATCCTATGGCTTGACCTTTTGACTTGATGGTCAAGGTCTTAGCCCTTTTCTCGGATTTCCCCGGGCAGGAAATCCAGTTGCTTGACCTTTTTACCGGGCGGTCAAGGTCCTTATCCTTTCTCTTCTGGGTTTTCACGGGCGCGGAATCCAGTTGTTTGACCCTCTGACTGGGCGGTCAAGGTCCTTTTGTTTCTCTCTTCTGTTTTGAGTTTTTCGCGGGCGCGAAATCTCTTTGTTCGCCCTTGGTCTGTGCGAACAGGGCCTTCTACTTCGCTTGACAAATAGTATGTTTGTCATGCCCCTCTTCCCTTTGGGCTAGTATCCCCAACTACTCGGTTGACAACCGTCACGCTGTCAGGCGGCTGGGTTGACAAGACTTGATTGGCTTGTCATATCCCGTCTCTTAGGTTGATAACCTCATAATCCAGCTGATGAGTCCGACAACTTATCATTTACTTGCCCGTGGTTTCCTCTGTGTGCAGGGTTTCTTTATCTTTTGCCTTGTTATTTCAGCATTAGCATCAGCATCGCATCTTCTTGCAAGCACCCATTCTTGTGTTTTTTGTTAGCATCAGCTTCGCATCAGGCTTCAGCATCAACTTTCAGATCGGCTCTTGCATTTATTTTTCGCATTGGCATCACATCCCCATCATTTAGATCAGCAGTTGCACGCATTTTGCATTTGCATTTGCATTTGGCAACAAGTCATGATTTTCGGTGCATCTGCCAGATAAGTGACTCACTGCCTATAATAAACACCATCCTTCTGTAACCTCAAAATGGGGGTATCTTGTCAACCCTGAGCATCGGTCTTGGTTCCCTTCGTCCCTCAACCTCGCTCAGGGAGGGGCATCTGTAGACACCCCTATTTTAAGGTGACTCATAGATGAGCTTTCCAATTGATGCTTTGGATGTGGCTAACCCTTGAACCAACCCTAAACCTATAGCAAGCCCGTAGCCCAACTAGAAATCCAGATAAGTAGGAGAGAGCACCTAGCTAGCACACTTACCTGGCACACCAAGCTAGCACACCTACCTAGCACACCTACCTAGCACACCTACCTAACACACTTACCTGGCACACCTAGCCAACACACCAAACTAGCACACCTAGCTAGCACACCAACTCGGCGCACATCCCTGGCGCACATACTTGACACACATAATAGGCGCTCAGCCATTTCTCAAGCTGCTGGCTGCTGGCTTTCCACCTCCCATGGCTGTTACCTCTACCAACGAATATGCCATGGAATCTTCCAGGCTTTTCATCTACGAGGCTCCTTGTTGTCCTAGGAGTTACCCATGAGGAGTTCCTATATATAGACCCCATAGGCAACCATTTGAAGGGGCTGAATCATCTT
>JAMKQA010023407.1:0-12617 GCA_024699735.1 Posidonia australis
TTGTGTAACCCTAATTTTGACTCCCATTGAATAGAGAGAACACCTCCCTCTTCTCTCCAGATCTAGGGTTTCATGTGAGGTTCATTTGTGGAGGATTGGATGCTTGGATTTGGGGATTGTATTTGATTTCTTCTTCTCCACTCGGCACAACAGAGGGCAAATCTTCTATACACAATGCATAAATCTTACTTCCATCCTATAAGTCTTGCATAAATCATTGGGCATTTAGCATTGGTGAGTTCACTACTTTTCATCGCTTTGCAAGGCGTTTGCCCACGTTCCAACTAGAGGCATGCTAGCTGCCTTTTGCGTTGGAATTTTGGCAAAAAGGGATCTTCAACCAGGGGCATGTTAACTGCTCTTTGGTTGGACATATGTCTTTGACTAGGGGCACGCCAGCTGCGTTTCTAAGTCACGAAGATCAAGTGGATAATACTACTTTTGGGAGCATGCAGATGAGACTCCTCACAAGTACTTCAGGATATGTCTGTCAGAAGCATAGCTGTCACGGCACATGAAATCAGTTGGTGATATGAACGGCAATAGCCCGCAGACCCGTCGGACTTCTTCCAAGCAAACTCAGTCTACCTGAAGCGAAAGACATGAAAAGTGGGTTCACTTCAACCTAGACAAAGTTCAACAATGAAGAGGACATGCCCCAAACCCGCGGTTGCTCATGGTCCTCAGCAATTAATACACCAAACTATATTTGCAGAATATCAGAACTATGCTCAGGTGTCACCATGGTTGGATATCCCTGCACGGCACATGGGCTAGCAGATATGACAGTTATCCAGTGGGCCCCATCACATATAGGTAGTGCAAGTATCTTAATTTCCAAAGTCTAAAACACAGAATGGCTGCAAGAATTGCATTGTTGTCCTTAGCACTCTGTAGTCTGCAAGAGGCAAAAAGAAATGCCAAGAAAATGAATGCACAAGTCTTCAAGTTCACCAGATGGGGAAATTTGCATAAACACCCTAAGATTGTGAGACTTGCAGAAAAACCCCCCTTATACCATAAATGTGCGACATATCACATTTAAGCAGAAGCTTGCAAGCACCCGATAGAATTTCAAATATCACAACAGCAATACAGCAATTAGATATGCCCAGTTGCAGTTACGCCCCAGCATTTGCGGCACCTTAGCAAGGTTCCTTCAGGGGGTATTGCACATGCATCATAGAAAAACACCAGCTTCCGAGCCACGGATCCAGCAGTGAGCACGATTGCAATTTTGCCCTGCGCATCTGAACCAATTTCCTTCCTAGGGGACAATCCAAGGATTATCGCTTTTGTTTTTCCAGGTTCTCGCTCCTGGCGGACGAGATCCTTCTATCACTTCTTTCCTTGGAATTTCGTTGGCACGAAATTCTCTTATTTGACCTTTGACCGGGCGGTCAAGGTCCTTTTCCTTCGCTTTCCTGGGGTTTTCGCTGGCACGAAATCCTCATGTTTGACCTTCGACCGGGCGGTCAAGGTCCTTTTCCTTAACTTTCCTGAGGTTTTCGCAGGCGTGAAATCCTCTTGTTCGACCTTTGACTGGGCGGTCAAGGTCCTTTTCCATTCCTTTCCTGGGATTTTCGCAGGCGCGAAATCCTCTTGTTTGACCTTTGACCAAGCGGTCAAGGTCCTTTTCCTTTGCTTTCCTAGCATTTTCTCAGCACGAAATCCTTTTGTTTGACCTTTGACTGGGCGGACAAGGTCCTTTTCCTTTGCTTTCCAAGTATTTTCGTGGCACGAAATCCTTTTGTTTGACCAGTTGACCGGGCGGTCAAGGTCCTTTCCTTTCCTTTGCTTGAATTCTCGCGAGCGCGAGATCCTTTTCCTTGGCTTCAGACTGGGCAGTCAGAGTCGACCTTCGACCGGGCAGTCGAGGTCATTTCCTTTTCCGTTTCTTTGGCTTCAGACCGGGCAGTCAGAGTCGACCTTTGACCGTGCGGTCGAGGTCATTTTTTCTCCGGTTTTGGATTCTTGCGGGCACGAGATCCTTTTCCTTGGTTTTTGACCGGGTGGTCAGAGTCGACCTTTGATCGAGCGGTCGAGGTCATATCCTTCTCTTAAATTTTCGCGGGCGTGAAATCTAGCTTGTTGACTTTGACCGAGCAGTCAACGTCATTTGCACCTTTTGGATTTTCGCGGACGCGGAATCCAGCTTCTTGACTTTGACTAGACGGTTAATGTCCTTTACCCCTTTTGGATTGTCGCGAGCGCGGAATCCAGCTTGCTGACTTTGATCGAGCGGTGAACGTCATTTGCTCCTTTTGGATTTTCGCGAGAGTGGAATCTAGCCTGTTGACTTTGACTAGGTGGTCAATGTCATTTGTCCTTTTGGATTTTCGCGGGTGCGGAATCCAGCTTGCTGACTTTGACCGAGCAGGCAACATCATTTGCCCTTTTGGATTTTCGCGGGCGCGGAATCCAGCTTGTTGACTTTGACAAGGCGGTCAACGTCATTTGCCCTTTTGGATTTTCGGGGGTGCGGAATCGAGCTTGCTGACTTTGACCGGGCGGTCAATGTTATTTGCCCTTTTGGATTTTCGCAGGTGCGGAATCCAGCTTGCTGACTTTGACCGGGCGGTCAAGGTCATTTGCCTCTCTTGGATTTTCGTAGGTGCGGAATCTAGCTTGTTGACTTTGACCAGGCGGTCATGGTCATTTGCCTCCTCTTGTATTTTCGCGGTCGCGGAATCCAGCATGGCTTTGACTGGGCGGTCAATGTCCTTTGCCTCTCCTGGACTTTCGTGGGCGCGAAATCCTGCTTGTTGACTTTGACCAGGCGGTCGAAGTCTTTGGCTTCTCTCGGATTCCCTGGGCAGGAAATCCGGTGGCTTGACCTTTTGACCCGGTGGTCAAGGTCCTAGCCCTTCTCTCAGATTTCCTTGGGCTGGAAATCTGTCGGATTAACCTTTTGATCGGATGGTCAAGGTCCTAGCCCTTCTCTCGGATTTCCTTGGGCAGGAAATCCGACGGCTTGACCTTTTGACTAGATGGTAAAGGTCCTAGCCCTTCTCTCGGATTTCCCCGAGCAGGAAATCCAGCTGCTTGACCTTTTGACCGGGTGGTCAAGGTCCTTATCTTTTCTCTTCTTGGTTTTCGCAAGCGCGGAATCCAGTTGTTTGACCCTCTGACCGGGCGGTCAAGGTCCTTTTGTTTCTTTCTTCTCTTCCGAGTTTTCGCGGGCGCGAAATCTCTTTATTCGCCCTTGGTCCGTGCGGATAGGGCCTTTTGTTTCGCTTGACAGATGGTATGTTTGTCATGCCCCTCTTCCCTTTGGGCTGGTATCCCCAACTACTTGGTTGACAATCGTCATACTGTCTGGCGATCGAGATGACAAGACTTGTTTGACTTGTCATATCCCACCTCCTTAGGTTAATAACCTCAATAATCCGGCTGATGAGTCTGACAACTTATCATTTACGTGTCAGTGGTTCCCTTTGTGTGCAGGATTTCTGTCTTTTGCCTATCACATCAGCATTAGCATCAGCATTGCATCATCTTGCAAGCATCCACACTTGTGTTTTACGTTAGCATCCACTTCGCATCGGCCTTCAGCATCTGCTCTTGCATTAGCATCTTGCATTGACATCACATCCCTACCATTTAGATCAGTAGTTGCACGCATTTTGCATTTGCATTTGCATTTGGCAACAAGTCATGATTTCGGTGCATCCGCTGGATAAGTGACTTACAGCCTACAACAAACACCATCCTTCTGTAACCTCAGAATGGGAGTATCTTGTCAACCCTGAGCATCGGTCTTAGTTCCTTTCGTCCCTCGACCTCGCTCAGGGAGGGGCATCTGTAGACACCCCGATTTTGAGATGACTCATAGATAAGCTTTCCAAATGTTGCTTTGGATGTGGCAAACCTAACCCCATTAGCTAAACCAACCACAAAGCTATAGCAGGCCCGCATCCCAATTAGAAATCCAGACAGGTAGGGGAGAGCACCAAGTTAGAGCACCACTGTGGAGCACCTAGCTAGAGCACCAAGCAAGAGCACATAAGTGGCGCACTTAGCTGGAGCACCAAGCTGGCGCACCTCTCTGCCGCACCAAGCTGGCGCGTAGCCACTTCTCAGACTCCTGGCAGCTGACTTTCCACCTCCCATGGCTGTTACCTCCACCAACAAATATGCCATGGAATCTTCCCAGGCTCTTCGTTTACGAGGCTGCTTGCATTCCTAGAAGTTACCCATGAGAAATCCCTATATAAGGACACCTATAGGCAACCATTAGAAGAGGTTAGAAGGATCCAAGAGAGATCTAGAGGAAGCCATTTCCTGAATTCTGCAACTTCTCTCTTGTGTTCTCAAGCTTTCCCTTGCATCTTGAGATATTCCCAGCCCTTCCAAAGCAACGAGGATTATATTATCTTGGGTTTTCTTGGAAGGAACACCTAGGACAAGGTAGGTTCCTCACTTTTCTTCTTTTAAGATCTTAGCTTTTGCACTGAATAAAGCATGCCATAGACTTCATATATGATCTGAATTTTACTGTTTACATAAGAGTTCTATGATGAGATTCTCATTTCCTTTGCAAGATATTCTACATGCAAATCTATACCTAGTTTGCTAGCATGTTTCTTTATTTTTAGTATGAAAATCTGCACTTTGTTACTTCTAAGAGTTGTCTTTTCTTTCAATTCCTTTGTAATAAGAACCATGATTCCTTTACATGCATGTTAGGAGATATGCAGCAAATCAAGTTTTTCATCCTTTTCATATGTTGTAAAAGTTCACTTCATTTTCTGTTTTCTCTTTTAGAATCTTATGCAAGCGTTTTAGCCATGAACTTATAATTTATCATATTTCTGAATCACATAATAATAGGTTTGTTTTGCTCATTTGCATCACATCATTTTTCAATTTTTATCATCTACATAAACTGATCTGCACTAATAAAAATCACCCATCTCTATTCTGGATCAGATTGCAGTCTGATCCATATTTTCTAGTGGCGCACCATTCAGGTGCACCAGACTGATCAGAGAGCAAAACATTCACTTTTGCATCCCTGCTTGCATAGTTTTCCGATGACTTTGCGTCCGATTCTTGTGCTGCTGGTTCTCTGATATTCCATGGTTTTGCATGCATGTTTGCAGCTCTAAATAACAATTGTTTCTTAGTTATTTTCCCCTTTGAATGTTCAGTCCATGGCTAAAATCTGGTAGGCTGTTTGCTTCTACTCCAATATGGAGAACCCTGTGCATCAGCCCATGATCTAGAGACATGTTTGAAACTTCCTGCATACATTTTAGCATGAATTGGGTGGAATCTTGTGTGAGACTACTAGCCCTTCAACACAAGGTCCACAAGTCATTACACTTGCACTTCTTTCACTTTCAAAGCATATTTTTCAAGTTTTGTAAAGGATTTTACATGGCATGATTTTCTGGAATGCATTCATATGTGACTTTGCACGGCATGAATTTTTGTATTTGCTTTGGTATATCTTTCTGGCCCACACAGGAGCACATAGGTGGCGCACCAGACTGGAGCACTAGTCTAGCGCACCAAGCAGGCACATCAACCTGTTTATCAGTAGCACACAGCAACTTTTGCATAGCTTTCTAGCATGATTTTTATTTCGATTTGCTTCTGGTTTTCTTCCTTGATATATCAGGAGGACACAACTTTGTTTTTGGAAATTTCCATGCATGTTAGATTGCATTTGGCATATAGCAAAGCAAGGCTGATAAATTGCTCAAAATACTTAGATCCTTGATCTTATTCATGCAATATCTTTGCATCGATGCTTGACCCACGATATGAGCGATACTTCTGAGCATTAGGACACACCCCTGCACATCATGCACCCTTGTTTAGCATAAGACAGCACTCACTTAGCATGGTATTGCATATCGCCCTCGGGCGTACAGTAAAGGCTGAAAAGTCGACATTTCATAAGCAAATGAGAAACCTATAGAAAGACCGATTTATCGGGCACACGAGGGTGCCTAATACCTTCCTCGTGCGTAACAGGGATCCTTACCCATTTCTGGTTTATGACCTGCTTTTCCATTGCATGATTTGCATGTTGGTTTTCCTCATCTTTTATTTTAATAGACTAGGTGGCGACTCCTGCATTTGCATTTTTTATTTTCATTTTATTTTTGCCGTGACTTTGCCGACTCTCGCATATTTGGCCTTTCGCACCAAAGTCATCGAGGCTGTCGCCGGCATGGTTACAGGAACTGGTGACTCCGCTGGGGATAATCAGATTCCGGCTTTGTTTTGGTTTCTCCTTGCTTGCTTTTTCCATGCCTTGCATTGGTTATCCTTTTATGTGGTGTCTTTTTGCATACATGCCTTTGTAATGTTGTTCTTTCCTTTTACACATTTGCTATGTCACCACTGATGCACATAATTTGCACATGCTTCTGTTTGTTATTTCGTGACTAATTTGCATGTTTATTTCTCTTCTTGTATTTGCCATGCCTAGGAGATTAGAGACATGTTTGCTCTCCCCTTTTGGTTAATAAAAAACAAAAAAACAAAAATCAATAGAACATAAGGCAAACTAGGGACAAATTGAAAATTCCCCCATGGTTTAATAAGCTTGCAAGTAAAAGACTCAAAGCATACTTTGCATACATGATATAGGGCATGCATCTTCTCCTCTCCTAGGTTCCCCTATATAGTCTGCGAAGGGCATTTCTCGGTGTCTCGTCTTAAGGCTTCGGCGTGGGATGAAATATCAGGTTTGTCCCCCCTTGTCTGGGGTCGTGTCGGTGTAGTAGAGGGTACAGCCTACTACTTTGGCAGATGACGAGGCCCCGAAAGCACCACCCGTTCATTGCCTAGGCTATTGCCAGGATTTAGAACGGGGACCTTACTTTTTCTAAACATGAGTCGGGGACCCATTCACCCTTGTGTGAATCTGGAGTAGACAGTTTAATAGGACACCCCTAGGTTGTAAGAGAGTGCATACTAGAAGCATTCATTTGCACCTCATACCACCATAATCATTGCATCTTTTCTAACTTGTTTGTTTATGTGCATAGGATTTCTGATCTTTGAGTTTCCTTAGCCTGAGCTCAAGATCTTTCCTTTCGCGAACTCTATTTGTGACCCTATTTTCGACCACGTCTCCCGAGTTATCTGTCACTTTCGACGATAGCTCGTCCTAGGATTCGTCCTATCTTTCCCAGTCGTAGTCCAATTCTTACTCGCTCGCGATCCACGATGGCCCAGCATGCCAGCGAGTCCCTTTACCCTGCTATCCAGGAGGAGGTCCCTGTCTCGGGATACTCTTCGTTTGTGTCTGTTCCAGTCATCACTGTTGCCTCCACTTTTGCCTTAGCCTCTAGAGGACCTCCACCACCACAATTCCGTGTCCCTGTGGCAACCCCGCCTTCGGGACCACCCGCCTGGTCTTCTCATGCTGTTGGGGCCACAGCAGTTGAGTCTGTTTCTCCTCAGGGCTATGTGTTTACTAGCCCTCCTCCCACTACGGCTGTTTCAGTAGTAGCCACCCCCCAGTTCAGGCAATTGGGATCTCAGCCTCCTGTTTCCTCCCCTGTCTTGCCTCCATCCTTTGGAGCCACTAGTGACGATCCCATCACCGTGCAACTGCAACAAATGTCGACCCTCGCCCCGCAGTTGCAGGGATTGGCACAGGCACTCCAGCCCTTTTCGGCTTTGTCCTTCCCGGCTCCCGAGTTGCCTTTGCAACTGGCTTTAGGATCACAGTTTGCATCCACTGCACTACCCCCACAACCGTCGTCATCCCTCGTCTCTCCGACAATAGGGGTGTCGACACTACCTTTTGTTACACCTGCACAGCATGCATCCCTCCTATTTGGTGGCCAGCCCCCTAGGCCGTCGGGAGCACAGCCCTCTGTGAGCATTGTACCGGAGACCATCCCGGTCCAACTGCTCTTGCTCCCACACTTTGCACCACTTGTTGCACCACCCCCTGTATTATCCTCACCCTTTTACCACACACAAGGTTCATCTTTTGTCCCCCAGCACACTGCACCCATGCACGGGTACACTGGCCATCCTGTCATGGCACCAGACGGCGGAATGGTGGATCCAGAGGAGGCCTTTGGGGCGACCCATACAGTGTATGCGGCACCCACCTCTACTGCACAATCCACAGCTGTAGTAGCTCCGGATGCTCTCCTTGCGAGAGTAAATGATCTGGAGCGCACTCTCCGACAAGTGCAGGGTGGGGACTGCCAGTCCTACTAATTCCGGGACCTCTGTTATTTCCTAGAGGTGACACACCCCCCGAATTTCCAAATCCCTGAATTCAACAAATACAATGGTAGGGACATCCCAATTTTCCACCTTAAAGCCTATTGCGAAGACCTCGCTCAGCGTCAGGCTGACAAAAGATTGTTAATCCGCCTGTTCCAGAAGAGTCTCACGGGACCTGCGTTGGAGTGGTTCACTTCCCTCAACATGGCCACCATCAAAACTTGGGACGACCTTACGCAGGCGTTCTTGGAACAGTATTCCTTTAATCTTGACTTAGTCCCAAAGCGGGAGGACTTAGTCGCTATCAAGTAGAGGCCCCTAATAACATTTGGGGAGTATGTTGGACGATGGCGCTCCTTGGCTTCACAAGTCAAAGATAGACCCTTCGACGAGGAGTTTATCGAGATTATAATCCGAGAGGCACAGCCAGCGGTCGGGGCTCCGCTTAGCATACAACCAGTCACTACTTTTTCTACACTGCTTCGGGAGGGTGCCCTTGTTGAGAGTTCACTATGCGGCGGTAGTTTTCCAGCACTCTCTGCATTTGCCATGCAGGCCACTGCCTCACATAGTGGCCCAAGCAGCAGCAATAACAACAGCAACCATGGTGCCAATCCACCCCGGAGGCAGGATCCCTCCAAGGATACAGTTTCTTACATTAGATCCCTTGCTGCACCGGCAAATGTCCATCCGCCCCCTCAGCATCAAGTAGTTTATGCACCCACGCCTACACCTAGAGCACAAAATGCATCATACATTACCCCCACTGCCACTCCAATTTATCCTCCCCCTCAGGTGGTGATGCGCCCGCCATTTGCACATCCGCAGCCAAGGCGGCAACGCCGTCACAAGCGCCACTATACCCCTTTAGTGGAACCATTGAGCATGGTATTCCCTAAAGTTGCATCCCTCCTGAGGCTGCCTGAGGTGCGCTCACTGCCTAGTCCGCTTCCTGCCTGGTATAATGCGAATGCGTTCTACAATTTCCATCGGGTCACGGGTCACTCGATGAACAATTGTATCACATTAAGGAACGCAATCCAGGACCTGACTGACCAAAAGGTCATTGTGATTAACACACAGGCGGCAGGCCCCGAGCCCGCACTAGTAGCTGCACAAGCACCACCAGCACAACCCAATATAGTTAGCCAACCACTACCCCAGCATTCAGACCCAGGAGCAGTAGGCCCCTCGGGAGTCAACTCCATTTTTTCTTGTTGATTCTATCTAATCTTTTATTTGTCTTTCAATCTTATTCATGATGTATATTCCCTTTTCCATGTCAGTTGTATTTATCCTTCCTTGATGATTCCGAGGAGTCTTTAGTTTGACTCGTCCTACCGTCAAGGCAATCTCCGCTCTAGCTCTTTGGAATTCTGTGTCGTGTTGACCGATTTGAGCCAATTTATCTCATTCTCGCTCTTGGGTCTGTCAGCCACTTGGCCGTTCATAACAACCCTTGCCTAGTGGTCAAACTTTGTGTCGCAACTGGGGATATGAGAAAGGAATCTCTTGGGCGATACAACTAAGGAACCGTCGGGCCGATCAAGGCGGAAGAATAAAGAGAGCACAAAGAATTGAGATACGAGCATTAGAACCAGCGGAAGAGATCCCCTGCGCTCAGGTAAGTCCCCAAAAATGATAATTTCCCACTATTTAACTCACTTTACCAATGCAGGCGTATTGAATCCGAACCAGAGTTTGTTCATAGCCTCAATATCATAGTCACCAGCAGTTGGGGCTCTGCTAAGCATACAACCAGTCACCACTTTTTCTACACTGCTCCGGGCGGGCGCCCGTGTCGAGAGCTCACTGCGCGGCGGCAGTTTTCCAATGCTCTCTGCATTTGCCAAGCAAGCCGCTTCCTCACATAGTGGCGCCAGCAGCAGCAACAACAACCATGGTGCCAATCCAGCCCGGAGGCGGCATCCCTCTAGGGATACAGTTTCTTACATTAGATCCCCTGCTACACTGGCCAATGTCCATACGCTCCCTCAGTATCAAGTAGTTTATGCACCCATGTCTACACTTAGAGCACCTCATGCATCACACATCACTCCCACTGCCACACTAGTTTATCCTCCCCTGCAAGTGGTGATGCGCCCGCCATTGGCACATCCGCAGCCAAGGCGGCAACGCCGTGACAGGCGCCACTATACCCCTCTAGTGGAACCGTTGAGCATGGTATTCCCTAAAGTCGCATCCCTCCTGAAGCTGCCTGAGATGCCCCCGCCACTAGAGCCGCTTCCTGCCTGGTACAACACGAATGCGTTCTGCAATTTCCTTTGGGTCGTAGGTCACTCGACGGACAATTGTCTTACACTAAGGGACGCAATCCAGGATTTGATTGACCAAAGGGTCATTGTGATTAACTCATAGGGGGCAGGCCCCGAGCCCGCACCAGTAGCTGCACAAGCACCACCAGCATAACCCAATATAGTTAGCCAACATTTACCCTAGTATTCAGACCCAGAAGCAGTAGGACCCTCGGGAGTCAACTCCATCTTTGTTGATTCTATTTAATCTTTTATTTGTCCTATCAATCCTTTTTCCCGTTTTTCATGTCAATTGTATTTATCCTTCCTCGGTGATTCTGAGGAGTCTTTAGCTTGATTTATCCTACAGTCAAGTCAGTCTCCGCTTTAGCTTCAAACTCATTGGTATTTCGTGTTGTGTCAACTGATTTGAACCAGTTAATCTCATTCCTGCTCTTGAGTCTGTCAGTTACTTGGCCGTTCTCTACAACTCTTGCCTGGTGGTCAAAATTTGTGTCACAACCAAGGTATGAGAACGGAACCCCTTGGGCGATACGGCTACGGAACCGCCGAGCCGATCACAGCGGAAGAACGATGAGAGCACAAAGATTTGGGATACGAGCGTTAGAACCAGCGGAAGAGATCCCCTGTGCTCAGGTAAGTCCCCAAAAACAATTATTTCCCACGATTTAACTTACTTTACTAGTGCAGGCATATTGAATCCAAACCAAAATTTGTTCATAGCCTTAATATCGTAATCACCAAAAGTTTTCAGAAGAATTTTTCCTGAGAACGGTCACTCAGAACCGTCAGCAACGCATCAGGCAGCAGTAGTGCAAGATCTTGCTCAAAAGGAAAACACTGGGAGCCTAATAGGTGGCAGTTGGAGATCTAGACATTTTTACTCCAAGAACAATTGGAAGTGCTCGCAGAGGACATAACAGAGCACGACAGCATCAGGGAGGCGAAAGCAGTTACCTCGCCACCACAGCCAAAATCACCAGGACCAGTTTCAATTATGGTCCTTCAAGACTTGGAGAAAGTTTTCGCTGGACCAATGATCGTCACCCATCAGCATCTCCTAACTGAAAGTAATACCAATGATTGTCGGCCACTCCCAAGCCTTGCAAAGCATCCTATTGTGGGTCATGCATCTCCATGTTTCATGCTTTAAATTACTACATTTGGACCACACCTAAATCGCATCGTATGCATTGTACTTTCTTTTTCATTTACATTGTAATCATAATATGAACATTGGCATAACCGTTGTCCGATGAGGAAAAACGGAAGTCTGCCTGCTTAGGAAGAATTTGATCCTCCTCACGTGTTACTACCTGTGTGACCTAGGGAGTGAGGGAGTGACTATCCATGGGAAAATGAGTGAAATGTACAAATTCCCAGGGGATCTACACCTCCAGAGGGAGTGAAAATGTTAGGGCATAAGTGAGAGTGCGAGCCAATAAAGAAAACATTGACTTCGGAGTACAAAAGAAATAAGAAGATAGAAGTTGCAGACAGAAGTTGGCTCCAATGAGAAAGGCATGTAGGACGACTCCATCCCTATCACATAACTTGGAGAGGAGTTGAAGCATATACCTACCAAACCCATATGTTCAAAGGGACTAGCCACCCCTTTTACATCAAAAAGTGAAAGAACAGCCAGCCCTCAGCCTAGGTGGTTGTTATTTCCGAGCCGGGATAGGGTAAGTCAGCATGTCGTTGAGGGGGTAAAAGAAAAATGAATTATTGAAAAAGTAGCTGTAGGATCCTAAGAGTTTGGCATGAAGCCTATTTTATCCCGAAATCCCATTGGTTGAGTGTGACCCACCATAAACCCAGGGATCCTGGTAGCACCAAGTGAGTCAAGGACATTCTAGTTTCTTGTAGCAGGCAATGAAGGTTTCCTCGACACTGAGGGTGTTGTAAATGTGTCTTGAATTATGTTTTTTGTTTCAGGGTTGTTTGGTCATTTGACCATTTGGGTGCTCCAGTATTTAAGTAGGTTAAGGCACAGATTATGTAACCTTTTTGTCATTTGTGTAACCCTAATTTAGACTCCCATTGAATAGAGAGAACACCTCCCTCTTCTCTCCAGATCTAGGGTTTCATGTGAGGTTCATTTGTGGAGGATTGGATGCTTGGATTTGGGGA
>JAMKQA010023434.1:0-11164 GCA_024699735.1 Posidonia australis
CTCATCCCCTTTCTTTGTATGCTTTAACATAAAATCAATTTCCTAGTTATATTCAAATTACTTAAAATATTGTAAATTGATAAACAAACTTTAAAATTAGATAATTATTCACTGAATCACTATTCACCCCCCTCTAGTGAAGCCTAAAGATCCTTACAATTTAGTCGTCAGAATAAAGGCATCCGACGAATCACTTTCCAGTGAACCACAAATCCAGCTGTAAACACTTCGATTTTGAAGTCACTTGGTAGCAGGTTCCTCTCGAAAGATGTTCTGGTTGCGACTACCAAAATCGTAATTTTCAAACCTTAAATCCTAAACCTTAGCTCCACCAAAACCCCTAAACCCACACAAGCCCATTCAAGCCCACACTAGTCCGCTCTGACCTAATCAAAATTAAAACCAAAACGAAGCACATTTAAAACTCTAAATTAATCAAACAAAAAACCCTAATTCAAGTCAAAATCAAATAAAATTCACTTAAAATCCAATTAATCAAGTGAAAACCCTAATTCAAGTCAAAATTAAATAAAATCCACTTAAAATCAAATTAATAAAACAAAAACCCTAATTAAAGTCAAAATCAAATTAAATCCACTTAAAATCCAATTAATCAAGTGAAAACATTAATTCAAGTCAAAATCAAATAAAATCCACTTAAAATCCAATTAATCAAACAAAAACCCTAATTCAAGTCAAAATTAAATAAAATCCACTTAAATCCACTTAAAATTCAAGTAATAAAGTGAAAACCCTAATTAAAACACAAAAACCCTAATTAAACTCAAAATCCTAATTAGTTAAACCAAAAACCCTAATTACAACACAAAAACCCTAATTAAACTCAAAATCCTAATTAATTAAATCCAAAACACTAATTAAAATCCAAAACCCCTAAATTAAAATCCAAAACCCTAATTAAATCAAAAACCCTAATTAAAACACAAAAAAATCTAATTAAACCCAAAATCCTAATTAAAATCAAAAACCCTAAAATTAAAATAATTAAAACCTTAAAAACCTAAAATAGTTAAAACCTAATTTAAAAGCCAATGAATTAAGCCCTAAGTTACAAAATCACAAACTTAATTTAAATCACAAAACCCCAAATTATAAACCTAAAAGCAAAACCCTAAAATCCAAAAAAATCCCAAAAACAAAAAAACAAGAAAACCTTAAAATACAGCCCAATTCGCAGGCCCAAATTCAACCCAATACCCTATTTAACCCTAAAATCAAAAACCTTATACAGCTGAAAAAATAATTCCAATGAGCTTTCACTGCCGACGACCCCCGCATTCTCCAGCGACATCTCCGGCGCCATCTCCAACAGATCCTGCAATCTCCAACGCATGATCCTTGACCCCCGTGATCTCTAGACCTTCCTCCTTCGTCGTGCCGTTAATCCAACGGTGGTGAGGCCTTGCGAGGGACGATTGATGGCGTAGGAGAGCCCCAATACATCCCACCGTCGATAGACCAGGCCATCTGCTTTGAGCCTCTCCCCAACAATCCTAAACCTTCTCCTCCCTACACCCAAACGGTCAGAGCATCTAGCCCGAGTTTCCAGAGCCACTAACCACCCATTTTCGCAATCCAAAGCCCCAGCCACCGTCGTCGAAGCTACGTCCAGAGCTCTGCCGTCGTGCACCGTCGGGAGAGACACGCCTCTCAGGTAACCTCCTCTCCTCATCTTAGGTTAGAAACATGCCCCTTAGGTCACATTAGGCTCCCTGGAACGTGCCACGGTGGAGCGAAGCCTCCTGTGTGCCATCATCCCCGTCTCCAGTAATGGGTTCACCACTACCGGCTAAGCCTCAGGCCTCCTTACCTCAGGTGAAGGCCCCGTAGTCCTCTCCTCTCTCCTCTTCTTTCCTCCTCCTCCTTGGACTCCCTCTACTCCAAAGAAACCCCTTGGTGTTCACGACCAACGCCGTCGTCGCTCCTGCCACCATCGATCGTTGACCTTCACCGCAAAGTTGACCAAGGATCTCCGGACGTCCATGCTCTGTGCCACCGCTCCGGGAGACTCACTGCATTGCCACAAACCCCAGAGGGCCCTTATCCTGCCGTTTGGATCGCCGCAACTCCCCGACGACCCACAGTAGCCATCGTCGCCTACGCAGAGGTGGGAGGAACACCTCAGGCCTTTTCAAACCTCACCAATGCTTCCCAGAGCCTCACCGTGACTCCCTGAAGCTCTCTGTCGACCCTCACCGCGCCGCTCCAGCCACTAGGTCACCGCCAGCCACCTTGCCATCATCTTCCCCGACATCGACAAAGCACCATGCCGGAGCACAAGGTGGGGGGAGATCCTCAAGCCTCCCCAGCCCCATTCGACGTGTTGAAGACCAACGTCGTGCCTTACTCTAGCCTCTAGGACCATCGCTCACCTCCCTTTGCCGTTAGGTCATCGTCGGAGCACCTGCCGAAGCGAAGACGTCAGTGATCCTTCGACAATCTTCGAAGAGGAGTATTTTAGGCCTAGGCCCTTTAGTTTTAGATTTTTTTTATTCGTAGGTCCTTATATTATTACATTTGAGTCCTTTTTTAAATATTTAAGTCCTACTTTTTATATTTTAGTCCCTGTAGTTTTAAAAGCTTTCAGTTCTTTTATTTTTTCTGTAAGATTTGCATCTAATTCCCTACACATTTTAATGTTTTCATCCTTATTGCATTCATACATGTTTTATTACATTTAGGTCCCTAGGACCACGATTTCTTTGCACTTAAGTCCTGAACATTTGCATTTGGCCCTTGGAACTTTTTGAAATGAGTTTTTCTTGTGAAATTTGCATTTTGAACCCTAAAAGTTTTTAAAATCACACTGATCATCATTAAAATTCAATTTTTGTCACATTTAAGTCCTGAACATTTGCAATAAGCCCCAGAGTTTTTTAAAAAAGAGTTCTTATTGGAAAGTTTGCATATTAACCCTAGGATATAACAGAATTACACTAATCAACATAAAAGTCCAATTTTTTTATCACATTCAGGTCTAGAAATTTTACATATAAGTCCCTAAGTTCCTATTAAACAATTCCTGAGCACAGAAAATTTGCATATAGATCCTTACATTAACTTTAAATCCATCATTGAGGGTTTTTAATGTTTTCTTGCATGTTTTTGATATTTTTCACTTATTGCATTTCATATTTTGCATTTAATCATAGATTCCATCTAAAAATCATGTTTCCACTGTAAATCAATCTTTAGTTTCATATTTTGATCACATTTGCACTTATGTGTGAATTTTGCACAATTGACGTTAAGTTTTCAGGAAATTATCAAAGTGCAATTTTCACACACTTTAGTGCCACATTCACATTAGATCCATCATCTACATATCAGAATAGAAGTCACTGAATGTATTTTGATCTAGATTCTCACCCTTTCTTTGAATTTTGCATTGTAGTCTTGTGTTTGTCCTTTACTGTGTTTACATCATTTTGTTCTTCCTCTCCATGTTTTCTTGCAAATAACATTGTCTGGGCATTTTGCACACATTTTGACATGTCTCAAACCATACATCATCCCCATACATGTATTTATCACATTTGGCCATCAAAATGACCAAATTGCCTCTGTACCACTAATCCATGTGCATGCATTTTAGTTTCTACACTCAGTCTTGCATAGTCTTTGTCCAAGTCATTCTTTAGCATTATTATACATTTAGGCACTTATTCATGCATTTCATATTGTTTTCATCACATTTGTGCATCAGTCTCTCCTTTAAGTGAGTGTGCATCTCATGTGTTCCTTCCTGGACTTTTCTTCACTATGTTTTCAGAATCCCTTATTTGACATTCGATTTGATTCTCTTTACTCCTACGTTTCAGGTTTTTCGATTTGATTTAGATTTCATCGTCCGAGGGCGTACATGAACTGACTGAAAGGCTCACATTGGCTCTTTTGAGGATTATTTCTCCTTTTTTATTTTCGACTTTTTCTATGATTCCGACGACATGGGTTGACCCTACTTTTTATCTTTTGATATCAATATGATTTTCCGAGGCGTTATTTCCAAAAACACTGTCATTTTATGTGAATTACTTTACATGTCAAAGTTTGCCCATTTTGTGTGGACTTCTTTGCAATTTTTCCACTTGGATTTACTCAATGTTTTTCATGATTCTGCTGACTAGAGTTGTTTACATTTTTTATTTTCTTGAGGCCTGTATGATTTTTTGAACCATTCTTTGCAAAAATATCGTCATTTCATGTGATTTTCTTTGTCGTGTCATATCTTGTGATTTCGTCATTTCATGTGGATTGTTTCGTAGTTTTTACATATCGTCTTACACATCCATTCAGTTTTGTCTTGGCATTCATATTAGCATGTTTAGAGCATGATCTAGGCTTAGCAAATGTTCACCAAGCTTTAAGCAAGCGATTTTAACTAAAAAGACCGAGTTTCTTGGGCATACGAGGGTGCCCAACACCTTCCTCTTGCGTAATAGAAATACTTACCCATCCTCTAGTTAGCAGACATCTGGCATTTACATTTGCATCTCATGTATTCGATCTTTTATAGTTTTCCTCGTCTTTCCCTTAAAAGACTAGGTGGGGACTCCTTTTCTCTTTTGTTTTATGCCATCTTGCACCTTCGTCATCTTAACATGGCTGTGATCTCCTCTGTCTGACGCGACTCACCGTCGGACCCTCGGGCTGGCATGGTCACACCAGCGTAAAACATATAATCTAGCATGCTAAGTCAACTTTCATTTAGAGCAAATTTCATCAAAAACTCTGGCATGTATCTCAAGATATAAAATCAAAAGCACACATGATACATCTTGAACCACTGTAACAATCATCATGGAAATTCCACTAAAATTCTCGATAAATCATGAAAAATTCTCAAATCTTCTCACAATCATGATATCATGCTAATCAACTCATATTCATGTTTTTTAGCTAAGATCATAACATGAATCAAGCATTCAAAGCTAGAACTGAAGGAGGAAGTAGAGATTGGGATGCGTACACTACTGGCGATCTCCAACGATCCCTCTTCCTTGGATGATATTCCTCTCACTCACTGGTGTCTCTCCAGCCTCTCTAGTCTCCAGCGGTTCTCTCTTCCACTGGCGACACCCACTCTTTCTTCTCTAGCTCTCTTTTCCTCTATGATTCTCTCGTTCATCTTCTCCCCTTTCTCTCTCAGTCTCTCTCTCCTATCCAACACCTCCATCGTCTTCCTATTTAAACACCTGCTTCCATTGTCGTCATCCATCTGCCACCATCATCGAAAATCTCAACGAATCAACGAAGGAGGCATGGCGGAAGGCTGTGGGGTACTATAGCAAGCACAGTGAAGGGCGGTGGACACTGTACAGAATTGACCAAGGCCCTGCACTGGTCCGACACACGCATACATGACACATTCAGGTCCAAACACCACACAGTAGGGGAATTACCAGAGATAATTGCCAACTAATAGAGAGCTCAACTCTAATCATATCATTAAGCTAATTATCCAAATTACAATATTTTAATTACATTTATTCTAGATAATCTGGATACAGATATTACAATAGTAGATTTGTGAAGTCAAAAAGGAAATTAAATTAAAGAAATCCACATGAATAGGAAACCAAAAAAGTAGTTATTAAGAAAAGGAATAAAATAGATAACCCTCATGATAATATTAAAATTAAATAAGTCCTACATAAATGGAATGAATGGACCCTATAGACACCCTGGATTTTCATGGAAGCAGTGTGTTAAATGAATCTCCGTATCCGAGAAACCTTTTCCTTCACCCAAACCATCCTTTTCCACTACAACCCATAAAGATCACAACCAAAGCCAACAAATTTATTCTCAAATGCAAGATTACACTTTTACCTTTCTAAGCTACTCTTACATGCCCAAAGCACACCCCCAACCTACTTGTGGAAAGCTAACAGAAAATTATGTTTGAGTTGTGCATTTGGATGACATGTCCTTACTACACATTGCCACTGTGTGTTTAACTAGTTTTTAGGAACCAACATAGTTAAGTTCAGTGTTGCTCCTAGGTGAATCAATTTTAACCCCACATGCCCCCAAAACTAAACCTTACACGAAATACACCTCATGCAATCTTAATTTACATTTTATGCCATCAAACCCTAACAAAAACACATCCCTACCCTTGATTTCAAACTTAACCTATCAAAGGACCTAGAATCACAACCCACCTCTATAAAGTAGCCACCACCCCCTCCTCTGGACAGGGTTGGACAATCTTAATAATGAGAGTCAGTGCTTGAGAAGGACGTCAAGCTACAGTAGTAGTGGCCATTGTGAAGCTTCCCTTTCACATGCTTCCGCTCCTTCATCTAAATCAATCCACAAGCAAAATGCCAAAACCAAAGCTCCTCTCGCATGCAAGCTTCCTCCTCCCAAGCTAGAGGAGGAATAAAATTACTCCTACAAGGTAAGACGTTATCCATATCTCCTCTTTACTTTATTTTCCACCTTGAAAAGATCGTATGCCATGAATGTCCTATTTTTCTCTTTTACTTATTCAAGTTAATTAATAATGGCTTAATACTCCTCATGAATGCTTTAGGACTCAATGTTCATGCTAGATCTCTCTGTGTTGAGTTATTTCTTTATTATCTACATTTATTTTACATTTATCTTCTTCGTTGTGCTTTTCTTCTTTAATGGATTCCACTACATCGATGCTTGTGTGTGCCTCTATTGCTTGTTTTTCTTTTCTCATTGCTCTTCATTACTGTCGGGTAAGACCTTGCGCAGGTATGCCCATGAGTTAGAGGCTTGGAGACGCACCATGGTTTATCTCATTTAAGGCTCACTCATGGGAATCCATAACCTGTTTTTACTGTTTCTTTTTTTCTTTCTATGTTGCATTGTGCAATTTGGCCATCTGTCTTATTCATTTCCATTGTTTATCATTAGATTTGGTCATCTAGTTCCTTCCCTAGCTTTTTATTTGAGTTCGAAGCGAAAGCCTTTGCATAGAGTAGGCTGTTTGGGCTCTTAGACAGTCAGGCATGTATTAACCCTACGTTTCATAGGTGGAGTTGACCTACACGTTTGTCCCATGCATTTCACCCATTTTACTTACTATTTCTTTCTTTTTCTTTTGAGAGCCCCCTTTAGCTTATCAGACCTAGAATACATTAAAGATGATGATGTGAGTTGGAGGCTTGGAAATGAAACTAATTTCATCTTGATTCAAGACTCGCTCATATGAGTCCCCTTATTGTTTTATACATCTATTCACTGCTTTGTCATTTATGCTTACATAAGGATTATCTTGTTTATTTGATCTCCTATTTTCCAGTTTTGTCTATATGCTTTAGTATCTTGTTGATACTCAGATGAGACCATGGTCTCGGCTAACTATCTGACTCCTCAAGCGAACTGGCGTATACATCTCTTGTGTATTACACGCACGTTAGGGCCACACGTTCTTGGTTTGATTATTTGACGACTGTGCATATCACTTGTCTTTCTCTATTTTGTTCATACTGTATGACGTCTCTCATTTGTCCCTATTTTGGTTTTCTATCTTAGTGCATTCTTTTCTCTTCACCCCATATCCACATGAAGCCTAGAGAAGTCTTATCTAGCTTGCAACCCACTAGCTATCAAGAGAGCTAGGAAAACATATCGTACATTTAATCCTTGTGTGTGACTCACATGTTTGAATTGTGTGTTTTGCTTTTATATCACAAATGGATAGACAAGTTTGTTTACTTGTACATACTATATTTTTAGTGCATATGGCCTTACTATGATTACTATTTCCTTATAATAGATATCTTATTTTGAATACTCCCTTATTTTTTAGGTTGCATCACAATATATCATATCACATTCAACCATAGAGGCCTTTCTCTCGATCTTAGAACTCTCCTACGGTACATTTGCTTACTTAAGTTATAAAATACATAAATGGCAGCATTCAACATAAAACACTGATTTCTCTACACTCTACGTAGAACACCAAAAGGCATGCATTTTATAGTTCTATTTCGTTTTCCTACTATTCAGTCAAACTTTTCTTTTTTAGATTCAAATTAATTTTCTATATTTTTGAACAAGCCTACATTATTTATTTGGAGGTCGTATTAATGGTTTTAAATGACCCACTCAACCATTTTTTGAGTTGACACTCAAATTTAGCAAGTTTTGAGCTTGAAGGTGTAAAACGCATAGTTCTATGCGTTTTATATTAAACATAGTGTATTCTGCATTTTACATATGACTGCTTGCCCTCTACGCCAACTACTTTCATTCTTGAAATAATTTTGAATTCAAAATTGTTTCCATTTTTAGTGAACCCGTTGACTGTGCACGGACCTAATCAAGCTTTATTGTGCTTAATTCACCAATAATAGGGAGAATATTCCCCCATTAATGGAACAAGATCTGTGTGTCATTTCTAGAGGTTGTTAAATGCAACCCAATCTACGTTTAACAAAGAACGCTATGGTGTTAGTGTTTTATACCTCAGATTTAGAAATTGCTTACTGCAGCTAAACTACCTTGTCATCTTTGGAATTCATGTCTTTAATCCTCCCAAGTCTATATAACTACCTAGACACCTCAGCCTTGAGGGGAAGACAAAATCTAGATAGAAATATGGGGTCAAAGTTTGGTGAGCTTGGAGAGGTATTCTTGAGGTCAATTAACTGAGTGTTTTATTTGAGCGAAGAGAGAGAGAGAGAGAGTCTAAGTCTCCCGTCGAAAGGAATGAAACTCTTCTGTCCATTGGTTGTTTTTGGAGAATTCGACCACACCTCCGTCTTTGAAATTATCGTGCATCCAAAAGGGGGTTTCTTTCTAATGTTATTCATTTTGCACTCTTTGCATTTTGTAGCTAGATAGGTACACTTAGTCGCAACCAAAGGATAAAATCCTTAGATACGTATATTCTTTTTATTTAATGTTAATTATAATTTGTTCTATTGATGCATTTACTACACCATATTAATCTATGTGTTTTGATCTTATTGTGCAAGGAAAAGAAGAAAAGAAAAAAGCTCACTAGCACAGACACCTTTAGGCAATGCTGACATTGTTCTAAGGTAGTTGAACACACATCAATATCAAATTTCTCAAGGTATCTCGAGGGCTAGAGAAATCGAATCGATAATAACGATCACAATGATTTCAACATCCGTAGAGTAGAGTCAAATATAAACAAAGGGACCCAAGAAATTAGAGTGTAGCACGCCTCCAAAACCCGTATCCACAACTAGATTCAGTTCATTCTAGCATACCATATATATTTCCAATACTTTGTCACGAGTGACCAAACATGAGAGACTGAATCAGTTAATTCGGGCGTATGAAGAGGCGTAATACCCTCTCCGTGCGCTGTCGGAGTACTTACCACTCCTTGGTTGTAATGACAATCTTTTCCTTTGGGTTTTTTTTTTTCAAAGTCCATGGTTTTATTCTTTTGTTTATCACGATTTTCCTATGCCTTCTCGAGTTTTCAAATAAATTTAGGTGGCAGCTCCTGCTTTTTTGCTCTTTTTATGGTTTTATTTCCCTCGTTTACCATTTTTGCACTTGGATCATTAGCATAACCCATTCTCTTACCTCTACGTCAGATTTCCCATGGTTACAAACTCACATAATTGAATTAAAATGATTGTTGGAATAAATGGATTCCACATAATGAAATTTAAAAAAAATAAAGTCAGAAAAAGGAGAAAATGGGAAAAGTGATTTCTACTCTCTCATTATTTCTAGCCTATATATTGTTTTTCTCTCCTAAACAAATAGTATATGGTAGATACTTGCAAATCCCATCAACCATATGTTTGAATTAATAATCAAAATTGAAATTTTTTGGTACCTATTGTAGACACCTCGATTTTGAGGTGACTCATAGATGAGCTTTCTGGATGTTGCTTTGGATGTGGCTAACCTAATCCTTTTAGCTAAACCAACCAAAACCTATAACAAGCCCGCAGCCCAGTTAGAAATCCAAATAGGTAGGGGAGAGCACCTAGCAAGCACACCTAGCAAGCACAACTAGCTAGTACACCTAGGTAGCACACCAACCTAGCACACCTAGCTAGCACACCTACCTGGCGCACATACCAGGCGCCCAGCCATTTCTCAGGCTGCTGGCTTTCCACCTCTCATGGCTATTACCTCTACCAATGAATATGCCATGGAATCTTCCAGGCTTTTCGTCTACGAGGTTCCTTGCTTTCCTAGGAGTTACTCATAAAAAATCCCTATATATAGGCCCCATAGGCAACCATTTGAAGGGGCTGATCATCTTGAAAGATAGAGACATCCAGCTGCACTAGCCTTCTCAAGAATTCTGCAACCATCCACTTGAGCACTCAAGCTTTGCCTTGCATCCAGAGATATCCTTAGCCCTTCCAAAGCATCAAGGAACTTATTATCTTGGGTCTTTCTTTTCTTTCTTGAAGGAACATCTCGGACAATGTAGGCCTTTTCCCACTTTTCCTTTAAAGTTCTTGTCCTTTTGCAATGAAATAAAGCATGCTATTAGTTCCACGTATATGATCTGATTTTCTCTATATCTTCATGAGGTTTCTATGATGAATTTATTTGTCCTCTTTGCAAGATGCTCTTCATGCAAATCTACACTTTTGATTGTAGCATGTTTAATTTATTTCTAGCATAAAATCTGCACTATATGGCCTGCATGTGCAATCTTTTCCTTATTATATTCTTGGTATGATCATCATTTACATGTTTTATTGGGTTTGCTCGTTCCATATTTGAATCTTTTGCTTTTTGCATGTTGTAGACACCCCGATTTTGAAGTCACTTGGCAGCAGGCTCCTCCGATTGATGCTCTGGTCGCGACCACCAAAACCCTAGCCCACACAAGCCCAATTAGGTCCACACCAGCCCACCGGACCCAATTAAACCTAAAATCTAACAAATCAACCTAAGCCCACTTAATCCAATCAAAATCCACATAAAAATCCAAATAAAACCCTAATTTAACAAATAAAACCCATAAACAACAAAATCCAATTAAAATCCACCCAAAATCCCATAAAACCCTAATAAAAACCCTAATTAAGTGAAAAGGGAATTAAAACAATTTAAAATCCATTAAATAAGACAAAAACCTTAATTCAGGCTTAATTCCAATTAAATCATTTAAAAATCCAAACAAATAAGTGAAAACCCTAATTAA
>JAMKQA010023445.1:0-13259 GCA_024699735.1 Posidonia australis
CTGCACCTCAGGTCATCTCCTTCTCCAGCCAGGAGCTGCCTCCTTCTGGCACCAACCACAATTCCCCCTTGTTCATCACCGTGCAATATCAGAGTTTTTGCATCCCCCTCACGCTGGTGGACAATGGAGCAGGCCTTAATGTCTGCCCCTTGCGCATAGCAAATGCACTCGAATTCAAGGCCGAGGATGTTATACCAATTGTGAAAGGGATGACAGCTTTTGATAATACGCATCACGATGCGCTTGGGATCCTTATCATTCCCTTAACCATTGGCCCTGCCCGCTTGTACATGGAATTCTACGTCGTTGGCATTGAACCTTCTTTTAACCTCTTGTTTGGACGCCTTTGGCTTCACAAGCATCAAATTATTCCTTCAACCCTCCATCGCATGATTAAATTTTGTTGGGATAACAATGTTGTTCTTGTCCTAGCAGAAGACATGGAGAAGGTTGAGTCTGTCTCATCTCTAACCCCACAAACTGTTCATTTGGTCCTAAGCCAACTGATGTTCTCTTCCGGGTCAATCGATTTGAACCGGCTAATTTTATTCCTCTGTCAGAGCTTCCCGACCATTTGGTCACCCTTGGCCACCCCCACTTGATGATCGACAACCTGTGTCACAAATGGGGATACGAGAAAGGATCGCCTCTTGGGTTTTACGATGAGGGAATCGCCGAGCCGATCGAAGTCGAAGAGTGGATAGAGAAAGATGGTTTGGGATACGAACGAGGAAGTCAGAAGCGATTGTAACGCTGGGGTAAGTCTTCCAGGATTATTATTCCACGAGATTTATCCAACTTTATCAGCGTAGGCATTATGGATCCGAACCGCAGTTCCAATGCAGTATCAGCGTCATCAGCCTGGATCTGCCCAGAGGGTTCATACAGCCAGCCAGAACAGTAGAGCAAAGAGCAGGCTGAGCAGTCAGCAACTCAGGTTCCGGTCCAAGAGACAGATTCAGATGATGATATCGAGGACCTGAATTTGTTATTTCAGGAGCAGCTAGACATGCTTGAAGAGGATATGGTAGAACATAACCGCAGAAGAAAAGACAAAGCGGTTACCATCGCATCATCAGCAGACCTACCAATACCACCTCAGGACCGGGCTTCAATTATGGCCCTACAAGAAATAGATGAGAGGGACACTAGACCAGTGGTGTCTATCTCCTATCAGCCGCGAGGCGGGTCTAGTTGGTATTGGCAGCATAGGCCTCACTTCGAGGGAGAGGATCAGAGCAATGAGGCAAGCACGAGTGGGACAGATGGCGGCCCCAACGAGCAGCAGCAGAGCAGCCGCCAACAAACAAGGTTTTGTACAATTAGAAATCAGAATAAAAAGGCATCAGCATCCACATGAGAGACTTTTAGCTTCTCAGATCATACAGACAAGGAAGCACGAGCAGCATTGCAATGTCGGCACAAAAATACAAAGGTCATTGTGACAGCCCTCAAACGCCATCAGGGCGCAGAGTCAGAGGAATTCTTTTCAGTAGACATCACTGGCCCGAGTGTATCAAAAGAAGGTCTGTCTGAGACATTTCGAACCAAGAGACTTGGTCCTGCGTGCCATACATTTGCCAGATGCACGGGGAAAATTTAGGCCCAACTGGCGTGGACTTTTTTTGGTCAAAGAAGCCCTGTCAGGGGGAGCAGTCATTCTACAGGGCATGGACCATACAAAGCAGTCAGAGCCCATCAACGCCTCCTATTTAAAGAAGTACTATCAGTGACTCTTGGTCAGTCCTAATGCCTTGCACCGTGAGTCATGCATCATTGCACAGCATAAATAATTCTTTGCATTCTTATCTTTTTCTTTTTGCATAGCATCATCATTGCCCAATGAGGAAAATTGGAGCCTGCCTGGAAGATGTGTCAAGTCCTCCTCATGTGCCACTACCCTAAGAGCTTAGGATGTTAGGGAGAGATTTCAGAGGAGTGGGCTAAATGTGCAAATTCCCATGGGACCTATATCTCGTGAGGAAGTTAAAATGTTAGGTCTAGAAAGAGAGTGAGCAACAAAAAATAAACAAGACCTAGGAGCAAAAACAAAAGGAAGACAGTAGTAGCAGACAGAAGCTAAGCTCCACTGAGGGAGGCATGTAAACAACCTTACTCCTACCTTTTAGCTTGGAGAGGAGTAGAAGCACGCACTTACTATGCCCAAATGATCAAAGGGACTAGCCACCACTTCAGCACCACAGAAGTAGCAGCCACCCTCCTCAGCATAAGTGTTTATTACCTTCAACCAGGAATAAGGTCTGTTGGCATGCCTATGAGGGAGAAAAGAAAAATGAATCCTCAAAAAAGTAGGTATAGGACCCTAAGCATTTGGCATGAAGCCCATAAATCAGAAGGAGAGCCACCAATAACCTAAGTGCTTAGGTTAGTATCACATGAGTCGAGGGTAGTGTCACCTCTTATAGCAGGCAAAACAGGCTTCCTTGGCGCTGAGGGCACCAGTGTATCAATTAGCCATTTCTTTGCATTTTGCACAGCATTATTTGTTTTGTAAAACATTTTTTCGCATTTCGACCAGGGGCATGTCGGCTGCCTTATGAGTCGTGTTAGCATTTAGCAGGGTGCATTTTTAAGCATAGATGCAAGGCATCTTATTCGCATTTCGACTAGGGGCATGTCAGCTGCCTTATGAGTCGTATAAGCATTTAGCATAGACGCATTTTTAGTCGAGGCATAGATTGCATTCACTTTGCAAGGCATTTTGCTCATATTACGGCTAGGGGCATGTCAACTGCCTTATGGGTCGTGGTCTGAGCAAGTAGGCATTCAACTGGAGGTATGATAGTCGCTTCCTTAAAACGGGGGAATTTGAAATCAGAAACATATTGATCCTGGTTAGCAGATATGAACTTGCAAAAACCAGTAAATAATGCAAGGCAATATCAATGTTATTATGTCCTATCAGGAGTACAAATATCAATAACCAATTCGAGGCCTCTTTGAACTGCTAGCCTCCATGCTATCGCTGCCACTAGGCGGATCCTCACTCAGGGGCCACATCTCTCTGGTCTCCGCCTCATACCTAGTTATACAGCCTGAGCCTTTGACGAAGGCAGGAATGGAAGACTTGATGCTAGCACTCATCCGTCGGGCCAACTTAGTAGTGGATGCGAAGGAGCCTGCTACATACTTTTTCAGCCTATCAGGGCAGGGGCTTTGCTCTACAAAGTCCTGGAAGAAGCCAAACTGGCAATGAACCTGGACGGGATGGTACTCCACGCCTCCAGAAAATCTAGGGAGGACCACAAGTCGAATGTTCGTGGTGTTGAAAAAGGCAGTGAAGTTCTGTGATGCAGAAGATATGATACACCACGTCACAGAATCCGCATCGAGATTCTGCAGCTTGTCACACAACTTATGCACCCCCGGAAGTGACCTCGAGTGATGGGTGCGGCTGTAGGCCTCAAAGACGCAGGGCCGGGGACGTAGAATATTCATCTTTATGTGAGCAGCAAACCAGACCTGGCAAAATGAGCTATGGTTAATTATAGCATAGCGGAATATTATTAATGGTCTGATGATCTGCTTACCTGCACTAGGGCGCCACATCCATAGAAGTGGCGAGAGTGCCTCGACGCCCTGTCCAAGCCTACAAAAGTTTCACCAAGCAGAATCGGACCCAGGTCGGTTTGATGAACCACCACTGCCCAGGGTATCTCAGCCACGTCAATGGCCACAGTTGTCCGGTCGTGACTGAAAATCAGCTCCCCGAGGAAGCGCAGCACAAAGCAGAAGAGCCACAGAGGTTTCGAGGAGCGGGCACCAATGATGCTGTCGAAGTAATCCAGGCGTATCATGGGAGTAGGACCATCTCGGCGGACAATACTTTTCTCACAATCTTCTTTGGCAATGCCCGTGAGACGGCTCACGACGTGGACATAGCTATCGTGGCAGAAAAATACAGATGGAGACAAAAAAGGCGACAAGCCACAGTTGCGCCTGACCTCCTCCAAAGTGATGGTCATTTCCACCTGCCCGAAGCGGAACACATGCAAAGCTAGCTTCCAGAAACGGGCCATGGCAAATAGCAGATGCCAATTAACCTCTACTTTGGCAATACTGAGAAGGGAGGATGATATGCCGCAAGTCTTCAGTTGTTCTCAATCAGTAGGCGTCAATGCGTCAATCCAGCCGCGCAAAGTATCCGAGCAAAACTTCAGGGTCTCCATGGTTGGATAACTCTGCAAATACAAGCCATAATCAGCCATAGTAGTGAGAGAGGCAGAATAAGTTCAGCGGTATATTGCATGCAAAAATCAAGTGTGAAGGTATATGAAAATTCCTGTTCATAAGAAACAGAGTATACAGAATGCAAAAGCCAGCAACAAACGAAAGAGAAATCTGCTGAGGAACAAATCTGCCATGCAAAACAGAAGAGAAATCTGCCATCCTGGTATAGTACAGAAAAAGAAATGCAAGGAAAAGCTGACGGCAATACAGAAGCAAGGCAAAAGAAATTTGCTGTAAAAGAGAATGAAAATCAGCAGAATAGCATATATGCAGAGAAAATGTAACACATAATCTGTAAAAAGCTAGCAAAGATAACAGAAATAGCTTGATTAAATCCAACAGAATATAGCTATGTAAAGAGGATGATGCAAAGACGTCTGCTGTAAATGGCAAAATAACAAAACATGTATGAAGCAAGGCAGCAGGAAAAATGGCAGTAAGCCATACCATGATGCATCCGTGCTCTGAGTTGCAGGATCAAAATCGAGGTATGCTGTCTTTTTCTTCACGAGAGGCGGTGGCGTTTCTCGTAAAAAACGATGTTTTTATAGGGAAGTAGAAGGGATTAGTATCAGGAAAGGAAACAAAACTCGCCATTTCTGGGGACGCACCTATATAGCACAGGAAACTACCGCACCTAGGCGGCACACCAAGGCGACGCACATAAGTGGCGCCTAGAAAGACAAAAAATCAGCAGCATCAGTTCAGATTGTCTACCTCGCCAAAATCGGCGCCATCAGCTTAACCCAGCATGAAGTACCTGTTTGCATACAACCTGCACTTACAAAACCCCGAAGGGCACATTGCAAAATCCGGGGATATCATTTACATTTTCAAAAATGTTACAAAATACAGTGTTTTTACAAAATCTTCAACAAATTAAAAAATTTTACTCCTCCTCTGAGTCTTCCTCATCAGCCGCCGCCTTTTGAAAGTACTCAACTAAGGTCATGTTGCCTCCTCGAGTGAGTTGGCGCGACCACTGAGCAGCAGCGGCAGCCTGAGAACGAGGAGCAGAGTTGACAACCGCCTTGGTGACCTCGGTGTCTGAACAGTCCTCCTCAGACGCCTCCATGGTGAAGTCCCCGCTGGTGTCTACATTCGCTCTCTCCGCAGGGAAATCTTGCTGCCAAAGCAAACTTGTGTTAGAAATGAAATTTTAAATATAGCGGCAGCATTACCAGGAGGAGAAGCTTACCTGGACATTATTGCGCCAGTGCAGTTCCTACAAAATAGCAAAAGTATCAGATATATTCAATAAGGCAGTTTGCAAAATAAGAATTTTACCCACTTTTGGCTAATGTCAGCATAGAAGGCTCCAAATTGCTCCTCGAAGCCCTGTGCATTAAAGCAAATATCAGATTATCATAGTTCATGCAAAAGCAAAGAAGAGCAGAAATGGAAATTCTGTACCTGAGCCCAGCTGGACGCATACTACATCCCGCGCTGGCTATCCCATACAGCCTCCTCAAACAGGTACGGCTTCCCCACATGCTGGTACCAAGCAATGTAGTCTGTATAGTTGACTTCTCGAAGGACGTGCCGGTCCTAAAAAGCCACAGCAACTGCATGCTGGCGCCTAGCAGCCGAGCGAGTCGTGGCCGGGAGGTCCATGTCAGCAGGAGGAGGCAGGAATGCAAAATACATCAGAGAACTGATGGCGCACATGCCCTGGGAGGTAGAGTGCCGACTTCTTCATACAGTAGAATCTCACCTGTTTGTCCCTCAGAACGCGGCCAGAGTTCAAGGGAGCCCAGTCGAAGCCATCATATCAAGCAAAAGGGCGTAGGTGAACCTGTTACAGAAACAGAAGCTGTAAGCAAAGAAAGTACAACAGGCATGCAAAGTTAAAAAGCAGAGGAGACTTACATCCTCGAGTTCTACCAAGTCTAGAAGATACCGGTAGGACTCATAGCTGAACACCTCAGCAACAGCCTGGTGGTCAGGCTCGACCCACTGACGGGGAAGGGGCAGGAGCTCATCCCGTAGGCGACCAAAGCAATGCCCCCTGGTGATGTGCTCCATGATCCAGTACTGTAAATGCAAGCAAAGCAGTTTATCAAATATAAAGCATGAAAGTTCATTTTTGCAAAGTAACAAAAGCAAATACTTACAGTCAGCAGAGGGTACAGCCCCACATAAGAGCGGTGCCCGAGCTTGACCACGTTGTCGAGCCCACAGACCAGCCAAGTATAGCTAGCACCAGCACATTCATAGTGATCCAGGTGCTCCAGGTTGGTCAGATACGCAATCCAGTCAGCATGGATACAGTAGGCCGACGAATCACAGAAGATCAAAGCAAGCAGCTCCAGCAGAAAGTGCCTCAGTACAAAATCTGCTTCCTCACTGCCAATCTCAAGGTTGGGCCAGAACTTCTCCCATTCCCTTAACCACCCTATAGTAATCATATGCTTCCCACTAGGCGGTGTAGGACCGACAAGGCCAAGATGTGCAGGCGCAAGGTGGAAGCCATGGGTGGTCTCACCAATAATGGGCTCATCACCAAAAGGAAGGCCCGTCAGCAGAGCCCACTGATCAGGCAAAACAGTCAGCTCACCGATGGGAAAGTGGAAGGAGTGTGTCTTGAACCTCCACCTTTCTACCATGGATCGGAAGAAGTTGTAGTGGCCATGGATGATTGGAAGGCACAGCAAACCACCAAACGAGGACTGGTGATGGAGAAAGCCCTGCATAAACTCCGGTAGACGGTGGAAGTGCTCGAGCATCAGACCCCAGTGGCACCGCATGATCCGGTTTGCATCCCCCTCCTGAAATATGAAGCACATGTTTAGTGCCGGGTCAGAAGCAAAAGCACAAAAGCCTAAGGCAGAAAGCAATTTATAATGATCAAAGCAAACAATTACCTCTAACTCGGGGCTCTCGTAGATATGATGGTCGCTCAACAGCCGCCCCACGAAGTTTCCAGACTCCTGAGGATGCAATTGTCAGAAGATACTGGATTTGAATATTCGTATTCTATTCAGTTCGAACTTACCTCAGCAGGGATAGTAGGAGTCGAGCTACTAGAGGCCTGTGACCTCGAAGAACTGCCTCCTCGTCCGAAACGAGAACTAGAAGGCATGCCCCCAAAGACTGTGGGGTTCCAGCCTCAGGAACTAAATCATCTTGTAGAAAGACAGTCAAACAGCAGCATCAGGCACGATAAGATGCAAAGTGTCTAAATAAAATGTGGCATAATAACAAACCGCAATACATTTTGATGAAGAATGTGGCATTGCAGTCATTGGCAAAATAGCAAAATGTTGGGCATTTTAATAAAGGCAATAGCATATTAGCGTTTGATTGTGAATTTGCAAAAAAGAAAGCTATCAAATTATCAAGCAGCCAATGCAGGGCAATCAACCATAAAATCTAGAAGATGCAGTAGTATGTTATAAACACAGCAATGGCAGTATTTGCACAAACTAGTGAGCTTCACTCATCAGCCCCAACCGTCGGAGCACCGCCGGAGCGTCGCTGGCAGCCAGTCAGCGCCACCAGCAGCCCGCGCCTTCCCTTGGCTTTCCTGCATTCACAAATCCAGTAGCCACCGCGCAGAGCAGTCCGCCGGAGCCCGCAACTGCAGCCCAAGCCTGCCAGTCTACCGCCGCAACCTGCGCGAAAAGGGCCTGCCGCTCCAGGTCCGTCGGGGAACTCCAACCGCCGACCACCCACAAGGAAGAGCAGGGCATACACAAAAAAATGGAGCTGGGAGAGGGATCGAAACTTACCCTCGCCGGCAAGCCGCGGTCCATCCAGTCCTGGAGAGTCTGATCCATGCCGCTGCCACCTGTCGCCCTTGCACCCCGCACCACACCGACGCGCCTCATGCACGCACCAGCCACGAGCACTCCCTCAGCGCACTCCACGCGCACCGCCGCTGCATGGGCAGGAAGTGGGCGCCGCTGCTGCAAGAGGAGAGGAGGAGGAAGACGCAGCCCTTTCGCGTGAAGAGAGAAAGAAGATGAAGAAGAGGAAGAGGCGCGGGTTTTGTCTTGTTGGAAAATTATTATTATTTTTTTCCTTCGTAAGGCTTATACATGATGCCTTGGAAACAATATGCATCTACAACATGCAACTCTTTGCACTGCCAGGCAGTCCCAAGCAGCAAGGAGAAAAATCTAGGCAGTTATGGCAGTTGGCCAGTGGGGCCCACACAAGAAATGAGCCAAAGTGCAAAAAATGCAAAATGACCGTGATAATTGCGTTCCACCCCTTGTCTTTTCTCAGCTCAAGCATCAAGTGCAGGATATGAAGTGTCTAGCACGTGGCTCATCAAAATGCATCATGCGGGGTAATTTACAGAAAACACCCTGAACTTTCAAAAATTGCAAATCAGCCCCGAAAAGACGCGGGGAGTTTGTTTCAGAGCAGACATTTGTTGATATACAAAAAAATCTCAAATGTCAGTGCACAGTCGCAGTACAGCAATCAAAAAGCAGTTTGGTTGGGCAATTTCCAGTAAAGCCCAAAAATTATGAATATTTGCACATAAGTCCTCACCTTCTGCAAGCAATTTGAGGAATCACAACAAACTAGAAATCCGAGCATGCATCTCGATAAGAGTGCCAATCTCCGAACCGCAACCTCGGCAATCAGCATTTTGCTGTTCCTTCTAGGGGAATAATCCTGGAGTTATCACTTTGTTTTCCAGGATCTCATCCTGAGCGGATAAGACCCTTCTGCCCTTTGGATTTCAGCGGGCACGGAATCCAGCTTGCTTGACTTTGACCGAGCGGTCATTGTCGTTTGCCCCTTTGGATTTCTGCGGGTGCTGAATCCAGCTTGCTTGACTTTGACCGGGCGGTCATTGTCCTTTGCCCCTTTGGATTTCCATGGGCGCGGAATCCAGCTTGCTTGACTTTGACCCGGCGGTCATTGTCCTTTGCCCCTTTGGATTTCCGCGGGCGCGGAATCTAGCTTGCTTGACTTTGACCAGGCGGTCAATGTCCTTTGCCCCTTTGGATTTCCACGGGTGCGGAATCCAGCTTGCTTGACTTTGACCAGGCGGTCATTGTCCTTCGCCCCTTTGGATTTCTACGGGCGCGGAATCCAGCTTGCTTGACTTTGACCGGGCGATCATTGTCCTTTGCCCCTTTGGATTTCCGCAGGCGCAGAATCCAGCTTGCTTGACTTTGACTGGGCAGTCATTGTCCTTTGTCCTTTTGGATTTCTACGGGCGCGGAATCCAGCATGCTGATTTTGACCGGGCGGTCATGGTCGTGTGCCCCCTTTTGGATTTTCGCGAGCGCGAAATC
The DNA here is from genome assembly GCA_024699735.1 of Posidonia australis. NCBI lineage: Eukaryota > Viridiplantae > Streptophyta > Magnoliopsida > Alismatales > Posidoniaceae > Posidonia > Posidonia australis. The sequence goes on from JAMKQA010023445.1 coordinate 9,510, forward strand.
CAGTTCCTTGGCTTTGACCAGGCGGTCAAATGTCCTGTGCCTTTCCTAGGCTTTCCTTGGCTTTAACCGGGTAGTTAAAGTCCTTGGTTTCTCAAATTTCCTGCCCTGGGGTAGGAAATCCCGTGGCTCGACCTTTTGACCTGATGGTTAGGGTCCTAGCCCCTTTCTCGGATGTCCTTGGGCAGGAAATCCCATGGCTCGACCTTTTGACCGGATGGTCAAGGTCCTAGCCCCTTTCTCGGATTTGCTGGGGTAGGAAATCCCGCGGCTCGACCTTTTGACCGGATGGTCATGGTCCTAGCCCTTTCCTCGGATTTCCCCGGGTAGGAAATCCAGTTGTTTGACCCTCTGACCGGGCGGTGAAGGTCCTTTTTCTTTTCTCTTCTGGATTTTCGCTGGCGCGGAATCTGGTTGTTGGACCTTCTGACCGGGCCATCAAGGTCCTTTTTGTTTTTTCCCTTTTGAGTTTTCGCGGGCGCGAAATCTCTTTGTTCGCCTTTGGTCCATTCGGACCAGGCCCTACTTCGCTTAACAAATTATCTATTTGTCATGCCCCCCTTTCCTTTTCTTGGGCTACTACCCCCAACTACTCGGTTGACAACAGTCACAGTGTCAAGCAGCATGGGTTGACAAGGCTTGTTTAGCTTGTCGTATCCCGTCTCTTTGGATGATAACCTCATAATCTGGCTGATGAGTCTGACAACTTATCATTTTTCTAGCCAGTGCTTTCTTCTGTTGGTGTTTTCAGCATTAGCATTAATTTTGCATCAGCTTTCGTATCGGCTCTTGCATTTGCATCATGCATTAGCATCACATCCCCAGCATTTAGACCAGTAGGTGCATGCATTTCGCATTTGCATTTGCATTTGGCAACAAGTCATGACTTTCGGTGTATCCGCCGGATAAGTGACTTACTGCCTACAGTAAGCACCATCCTTCTGTAACCTCAAAATGGGGGTATCTTGTCAACCCTGAGCATCGGTCTTGGTTCCCTTCGTCCCTTGACCTCGCTTAGAGAGGGGCATCTATAAACACCCCGATTTTGATGTGATTCATTGATAAGGCTCCAATTGTTGCTTTGGTTATGGCTGACCCTTGGACCAACCCTAAACCCGTAGCAAGCCTGCATCCCAATCTAAAAACCAGACCAATAGGGGAGAGCACCTAGCTGGCACACCAAACTAGCACACCAAACCAGCACACCAACCTAGCACATCAACCTAGCGCACTTCCCTAGCACACATAGGTGGCGCACTTAGCCAGCGCACATCCCTAGCGTAAAACGCTACGCAGGATGCGACTGCTGGCTTTCCACCTTCCTTGGTTGTTACCTCCAGCAGTGAATATGCCTTGGAATCTACCAGGCTCTTCATCTGTGAGGCTCTTCTTATACCCGTAAGTTACCTATGAGAGTTCCCTATAAAAGGACCCCCATAGGTAGCCATGAGAGAAAAAAATCATGAGAGTTGAGAATCCCTAGTGAAAACCTTGCAACCAGCCATTTTCTACTCTGAAATCCGACCTGTGCACGAGCCTCTCCACCAGTCCAGTAGCATATTTTCATTCCGTGGAGCACCCTCTTGCGTCCTAGAGCCTTCCAAAGCAACGAGGATCTTCTTATCTCTGATATTGCAAGAAGGAATACTTCGTGAGGTAGGCTTTCTACCTCCCTTTTTATTTTCTAAATGTCATTTCAGAACTGAATAAAGCATGCTTAAAACCTTTTGTATGAATTGTTCTATTCCATGTTTATGAGGTTTTCATGATATCATGCTTGTTTTTCTATGCAAGTAATCTCCATGCTAATCTATGTTCACATTTCTAACATGTAATCAGCATGAGCTATTGTTTCCTTGCATATAATATTTTGCCATGCACCATGTATGCCCTTGCACGTAGAAGCATACGCATTTGATTATCATATACACATGTTTTGAATCATTTTATCCAGATCATGCTTGTTCTTAAGTATTTCACACATTTGCATGCATGAACCCATGAACTTGCTTTGGCTTTAAATGCTTTGTTTTCATGATGATCTTTGACACTATGCACTCGCAGCATGTTTTCCAGTTTTTATCATGGCATAGCCCGTTTAGCAGTTGCATAGATCCTCCTTGTATCTCTGCTGGGCGAGCTCTGGATCAGGTCACAGTCTGATCCAGACTCCCTGGGGCGCATATCCCAGTCGCACCTAACCCGCGCACCAATCTGGCGCATATAGCAGGCGCGCCTGACTGACCAGAGATCAGTGCACTTGCATTAGCCCCATACTTGCATGGCTTTATCGCAGAGTTTTGAGTTTGTTTCTTTCTGATTGATTCCCTGGTTCGCCAAGATGCCACCAACATGTTTTCAGCTTTTGATCAGACTGTTTTCCATTTGTTCTCTCTGTTTTGTTATTCAGCTCCAGGCTGAATCTGGTCGACTGATTGCACCTTACTCCCTTGTGAGAATCACGTGTATCAGTTCATGATCCAGAGGTTTGGCTGAATCATTGCTTTCTGCATCTAGTTCAAATAGATGGGATCTTGTGTGAGGCTTCAGGCCCTTTAGCTCAAGGTCATTGCATTGCATTTGCATTTTTAAAATCTTTTAAAGCTTGTTTTCCAAGTTTCTCTAGAATGATTTCTGTTGCATGCTTTTCCAGAGTGCCCCCTCTGATGTTTTACTTCACTTGGCTTTCTGTTTTGCCTCTGCATACACTATTGGCCCACTTAGACGCACTTAGGTGGTGCTCCAGACTGACGCACCAGTCTGGCGCACCAAACAGGCGTAGTGGCCTATTTCCATTAGCACACAGCTTTTTTTTCATATGTTTTGCTTGCTTTTTCGACCCGCTTTGCTTCTGGGTTTTCATCTGGTTTTCTTCCTTGATGCATTAGGAAGGCACACATCTGTTTTCAGCAGTTTTCCTGCATTTTAGCTTGCATTTAGGCATATAGTAAGCAATGATGAGAAATCACACGTAATGATACAACTTTGATTATGTTTATGCAATATCTTTGCATTATGCACTTGACCCAGAATAAAGAGTGATATTTCTGAGCATTAGGACACACCCCTACACATCATGCACCTATTAGCATAAGGCACTAAGCATAGCATGGCATATCGCCCCCGGGCATACAGCAAAAGGCTGCAAAGCCGACATTTCATTAGCAAAAGAGAAATCATTAGAAGACCGATTTATCGGGCGTGCGAGGGTGCCTAACACCTTCCTCGCACGTAACAGGGATCCTTACCCGCATTTCTAGTTTGCGCAGCCCCTTTTTATTTGTTTGCATGATTTTTCATGTCTTTATGGTTTTCCTCGTCTTCCATAATAGACTAGGTGGCGACTCCTACATTTTTGCATTTTTTGCATTATTTTATTTTTGCCGTGGCTCTGCCGACCTTTGGCATATATTACATATTTGTTGCCATCCCCGATGGCATGGTTACACCATCATTTTAGTTTGTTGAAGAGTGATCTCAGCCATTTTTAGTTGAATCGCATCCAATTTCTTGGAAATGTCTGAATCTTCTGCTGCCTCTTCTTCAAAGCTGGTGTCTTCAGGTTTTGATCTTGGTTGTGATGGTGTAGAGGAGGAACCCACTGGAAGATTTTGATGTTTATTATGATGTTCAATGGATTGTTCCATTATGGCAATGGCTTGAGTTCCTAAAGGTTTAGTTTTGACTGGAAGACTCGGTTCATCATCAAGAGAAATTTCATAGTTTTCAAACAGATATGTTAAAGGAGGTCCA